>CM045770.1:95874726-96119012 GCA_025200525.1 Camellia lanceoleosa
CTTCCTAGATTTTTCTAAGATAAGTCTTTGTCAGAAGTCTCTTATTCTTTCCAAGTCTTCCAAGTCTTTTCATTTTCTTATCCACCAAGAAAGATCCTCCTAACTTTTTCTCTCTATATATATTGAGAGAGCTATGTCCTATTTTGAGAAATATGAGAAGAAGTTTTCATTGTTTTTATTATGTCTTGTGTGATTATCGAACAAATAAAAATTAATATGTGATAAAGTTTTTGGGTTCAATGGTATGCGATATTATTGGTTAATCATACGACTTATTTATTGTATCTTGGGGACAAGTCGGGTTTTTTTACCTGCTATGGGTGTGAGAATTTGCCCTACTTAACAAGTAGAGTACAATCTCTTCAAGAGAAGCGAATTTTACGCCTCAATCCTTCTGATAGTTATTGTAATTTTTATTATTCTTATTTTACGGTGATTTATCACGTATTGTCATCCAAAAATGACTTAGACCCTCGACTAAGGTCTTTGGGGTCTTTCTGATGGTGCAAAAATTATTATTATTATTTTTTAAGATTTCAACCAATCACATACTGCGACGTCACTTTGGGCGCTGGTAGAGTCGTCCGTACGGGTCTGTAGCATTGTTGATTATCACCTCTATTTCCACCCACAACCTCAGCTCTTCACTCACCACAAAACCACTCAGTTAGGCACTTTTAGACCCAGTAATCAGAACCCAAATATTTTTCTGTTGATTCTCCTAAAAACTCTTGAATTTCAATGGTTTAGGGTTTTGCAATACTCACTTGTCGAGTCCATACAAGATTATTCAGTTTGGTTCTTCCACACCCAAGTAAAAGACACAATTTTTAGTCTCCTAATTCTCCGGAGACCGTTATTTTTAAAGGCTGCAAATTGGGTAACATGAAATTAGGGTTTTATAATTCTCAGTGTTTCAGACCCAGAAGCCAAATCAGAGCTTTTGTGTTTTGATCCCTGAACAAGCAAGAATTTCTTTCCTGTCGTGGACTTGGTGAATTGAAATTAGGGTTTAATGGGGCGAGTCAGAGGAAAGGAGCTCCATTGTAAGATCGAAATCAGTGTTGAGTGTTGATAAAGTATTGGAGAGTGATGGAAATGTTGGAGTGGATAGGAATTGCTCCTATGATGCAATTGTTATTGGGTCAGGGATTGGTGGGTTGGTTGCGGCAACACAGTTGGCTGTAAAGGGACTAGGGTTTTGGTACTTGAAGTATGTGATTCCTGGTGGGAGTTCTGGGTTTTATGGAGCGAGATGGTTATACATTGGTTGTCGGATTGTCTGTGATGTTTGGTTTCAGTGACAAGGTCAGCTTAATAACCATTATCTTTTTGTTTCACACACAATGCATTTTATATATTAATAATGCAATCAGAGACTAAGTTTTTAGGGTGAGTAGATTTAATTTCATTAATGCAATTGTGTGTGTGATATTGAAGAATCTAAATGGTATAGCATGTGTGGAAATGGAGAACAGGTGTAACTTTGGGCCAATTAGAACTGAATCAATTTAGAAAAATGGTTGTAAGTCAGTGATTAACAAATATTATATTATACATGTAAAAGATGCCCCTTGGTGTAATTCTCTACTCTGCGGGCAGACACTTTATTATGAAACTAAATGACCTAAGGAGGAACTGTCTAATGCTTGATTCCAGCAGAAACAATGGAGAGATTTCAAGAAATTTGATTTTATGCTTATGTTTTGCCCACTATCTGTGGTATTGTCAATACTTTATTCAAGTTCTTGAGTATGGTTTTTAGCTTGAACCTTTAGATGAACTTTGGTGACCTGAAGGCTATGTATGGATCTAGGATTTGAGTAGGGATTTGTGGAGGGAAAGGCGAAAGTGAGTGAAATGTGAATGAAATATAAGCTAATTTTTTCTCCACGCCCTTGTCTTTTTCCGCTTTCCTATCCAAATCCTAATCCAAACACAACAAAGTGTCTTTAGTGTGGGAATGACTGTGGACGTCTAAAACTATGATCTTGGCAGGGAAATCTAAATTTGATAACCCAAGCATTGGCAGCAGTTGGGTGTAAAATGCAGGTGATACCTGATCCTACTACTGTTCATTTTCATCTACCCAAGAATCTTTCTGTCCCGAAAGTACACAGAGAATACAGTGAATTCATTGCAGAACTTGTCATCAGCAAATTTGCCCATTAAAGGAAGGGATTCTGAAATTCTACGGTGAATGTTGGAAAGGTCTGTTTTAACTGAGGTGACTGCAGCTTCCCTCTGGGTGTTTTAACTCTACTTGTGATGCAAACTTACATTAAGAATTTGTATACGGATTCAATAGATCTTCAATGCCTTGAATTCACTTGGAATTGAAGCCACTGGAGGAGCCAATCTACCTTTTTCGGCAGTTTTTAGAAGCCTCTTGAATGCTTGACACTTGGTAAATGTTTATACTTGTGTATTTTTTCCTTTCTTTCTTTTATTTCATTAAAAGTGTCAAAAAACACATGTACGCATTCAAAACAACCCTATAGACCTTTAATCTCAAGGATTTATTCCTATAATTACCTCGTGATGAGTGACATGGGGGCTTGCATGTGTGTGGACACTTCATTTGAAAACAAAATTTTAAATTCTCGACAACATTCAAAAAATTCTCAAGGGATAATTAACCTTCCATGTCACCCAATTATGTAATAAACACAAGAAAAATAATCATCAATATGTTTAGCAGACCTTCGCTCATTGTTTTCGTGTGCCGAGTAGTTATATCTAGTAGTCATTCTTCTGTTTCTTGAGTTGATCGGGGTATTTAGGGCTCCAGTTGGAATATCTTTTGGGCAGTAATACTCAATAGCAAAGTTGCATGTATTTTGTATTTATATTTTTTGCAGTACAGGGAGAATCTTGGAACAAGGAGTGAGGAACTTGTCAAATTACATGAATTTATAGTTCTGCAAGAAATTCATTAATATGCAAAATGTATTGTTGCAACTATTATGTTACCAATTTTTCCAAAAGCCTAAGCCGTTAGGAAATGGGCCCCCCCCCAAAAAAAAAAGTCTTTCTAACACCCTACCTCATGTGCAACCCCAGCTGCCTCGTGGAGAGACAAACAAAAGGAGAACCAAACAAACGGGGACATAATACCAAATGCTAATGGAGAGACTTGAACCCAAGACTTCTCACAACTAGAGCTCTGATACCATGTTAAGTTACCAATTTTCCCAAAAGGCTAAGCTGTTAGGAAATGGGCCTGACAATGTATATCAAGCTATTTAGCAGCAAATAAAGCAAAAATTCTCATCTCCATTATTTCCAGATTTAATGGAGATTGGTGAATGGCAGATAATTGTATTACCATTATTTTACAGTTTAGCTGCATGTTATATGAAACCAAAAACAATATGTCTGCACTCCTTTTATTTATTTATTTATTTTTTATCACATCTCTTACATGGTTAGTAAAAATCTAGTGACTGTGGGACAATAAATAATATCTGATAATGAGTAACTGTAATTGTGTTCTTGTTAAATTCTTGGTTTGACTTGATAGAAATGCATATTATTGAGCTTTGGATCTACCTTCTCCTATGCCATCTTGTGGATGATGATTGACACATATTTCTAGTCTATGTTGGATGTTCATAATTGCTTTCAATTTGTTTTCTGTTCTTTCATTTTCTATAAGTCACCAAGTGTTGCTGACTACCCAGTAGCATCCTGATTTTAAATTTATCTCACATGCTATTGGTATTCTCTGCAGCCTACTATTTGCCCCAAGATGCTGGAGACATAGCTCGAAATTCATAGAAGATCCTGAATTATTGTCTTCTTCATAGACGCAGAGGTGGGCTGATATTATTCTTTTGATCATATTGAAGGTTTTCCTTATTCATGAGCCTTGGGATCCAAATTATATCCTGTTTATCTCTAAGGAAGAACTTATGCATTGTGTTTGCAGTGTTTAATAGTGAGTATGGTTAATGCTTGCAGACACCAATGATCAATGCGAAGCATGGTAATCTGTCTTCTATTAGCTTCTCAGTGCCCCTCTCTTCGTTCTTTTCCTGTTTCTCACATATTGCTTCGTTAGGTTTTATGTGACAGGCATTTTGGGGAATCAACTACCCTGTTGGCGGGTTGGTGGAATTGCCAAATCATTAGCAAAAGGCTTGGTTGAGCAGGGCAGCGAAATACTTTACAAGGCAATGTGACAAATATAATTGACCAAGGAAAGGCCATGAGTTTGTCCTTAATGTGAAATAAAGTGATACCAAATTTTCAGTACTGGTTACTGCCTAAGGAAAAATGTGATTTTGTTTCTCATGTTATTTGTCTGCAATTTGTAGGTAGGAGTGAGACTGTCGGATGGAAGAGAGTTATTTGCCAAAACCATAGTATCAAATGTATCAAATGCTACATTTGGTTAGTTCTTACGGAGACTTTGTCAATCCAATATGATCAATTTTGACCAAAAAGTTTGCTTTTCCATGTGAATTCTCCGCTACCACCACCCCACCCCAATTTACACCCCTAATGGAGACCTGATTGAATTGTATTTCTTATTACAGGCAAGCTTTAAAAAGAGAAGATCTTCCTAATGAAGAACAAAATTTTCAAAAACTGTATGTCAAGGTCCCCTTTTTTTCGATTCACATGGGGGTCAAAGCTGAGGTTTTGCCACCAGATACGGATTGCCATCATTTTGTTCTTGAGGTACTTGGTTTCTTCAGAAAACTCATTTGCTTGGTAATTCAAAGGATTTAATGATGAATGACTGCCTGATGCATTCACTTTATTGTTATCCATCATTATCTAGGATGACTGGACAAGTTTGGAGAAGCCGTATGGGAGTATATTTTTGAGCATTCTAACAATTCTTGACTCATCACTGGCTCCAGTAGGGCGCCATATTCTTCACATATTTACAACTTCTTCCGTAGAGAAGACTGGGAGGTAAATTTATTTTAAGATCTTGATTCTACTTTTTTGTTTTGTATATCCCTTTTAATACTTCAGTTGGAATATGTATATCATAATGTTTTGACTAAACAAATATCTTGTTTTTATCGTACTAGGGGCTGTCTCAAGGGAACTACGAGGCAAAGAAAGAGCTTGTAGCTGACAAAATTATTAGCAGATTGGAAAATAAACTATTTCCAGGGCTTAAATCTTCTATTGTTTTTAAGGAGGTACACCCTCGTACTCGTAAACCTTCAAGCAGTAATTTTGGACATTGTTGAGACACTTAAAACTAGAAATTTGACTTTAGTCACAATAGAAGTGGTATTTAGATGTTGAAGTTCAATGAAGTTTTCTGAGAAGAAACTCAATACTTGAAATTGATTTGTAGAACACTTTCAAATTATCAATTTTGGCTAAATTTTCTCAGCCTTGTGATTGATCAAATTCACGTTACAAAATTTTAAACTGGGCCATCAGGTGATGAAGTTTTCAAAATAATCAAATCTCCTTCGAGAGTTCAGTAATCTAAGAGGAAAATATGATTCTTGCTATTAAAATGGCTAGCCTTTCCTTTATTGAACTATATTTTTATGGTGCTTGTATAGTAAATTTTGGGGCCCTCTCTCTCTCTCACTAAAAAAAATCGATCTGTCTTTTGGGATTCGGCGAACCTCCTACTTTTCTTGTGTTATTGCTTTTGAATTTTGATTGGTGCTCTTATGGTTGCCATGTCAAGAGTAATAACTAGAAAAATCTAGAGAACTTTGTTACGTCAATTGATACTTCATCACGAGAATGCGTTTTGCTTAATTGCTTAGTTAGGTACCCATTTGATGTGCCATAGCATGTTTTTAGCTATTTGTATTGTGCCTCTCAGAGGCGGTGAAGGTCCCGATACTACTACTTGATGTTGCTCGATATGATGTGATATTAGCTCCAATACTCATCGCACAAAATTATGATGCACTAGACATTTAGAGAAAAAATGTGAAACCTCCCAAAAATGGAATTAAACATTGGAAATATTAATAAAGCACAATGTTATTATGCGTATTTGGAATATATATTACTTCTTTGTTGATAATATCGTATAAGCTATTATGCTTTTATGAAGTATGAGACAAGAACTGGCTACACGACCTGAGCCCAAACCCGCCTTGAGGTTTAGTATCAGAACCGCCAATAATCTTTGGATTACCGAAAGCCTTTGACTTGAATAACAAACTATAAGGGGCTAACAGAAGCAAATATAGGAACATACATAGTCTATAGAGTTGTGTAGACATACATGGCAGAAGAACATTTAAAATTGATATACATAAACCTACGTATGACGTCATTTACATGTCCATTATTCATCGTCATAATACAAAGTAAGGCAAAACAATTGTTTACAAAACAACAAAACTTCGCAAAACTCGACCACTAAAGTCTTTGCGGAACCTCTTCGAAGGCCACAATGGTTCGCCAACAAGATAGGGACTCCATGTCATCAACTCTGAGCCTAGACACGCGTTTGGTCACCTACTTACATAACATATATAGTGAGCGAAAGGTCAGTGAATAATAACAGAGTAAAAATTTTAATGAATGATGTCCAATTTCGTATCATATCAAGCAGAGATAAGCATAGTCAGATCAAACAAAGTCATGTTCATATTAGATTCAAATCAGCGTGGTACATTCATTAACATTAACATTAACATTAACATATCACTTTGGTCAAGTATAGCAAGTTCCATAATGGAACCTTCCAGATCGGGTAACATATCTCATACATGGGCCACAATATTGTTTTTCTCGGTAGGGCTTCATGACCATAAGCTCTGATGTTATGTCCCATGGGCGAGGCCTCGCCAAGGATACCACAAATACATTTCAAAGATATGGATCATCATTCACGGAATCACAAAATAGCCTTTTGTAACATTCAGAAACAGTTCATATCATATCATAATATTCAGAAAGTATTTCATAGCAAACATAGCTTTACTAAGTTATTACTCACAGATAGTTGCACAGATAGCTTGATAGCAACCAATGGATCAACAGCTTACGACGCGTGACCTACACAAACATAACTGATACACATACTGAAACACACGCTTAGATCGTACTTAACTTATTTCATTTCGTCTTCGTGTGTTTATAAGTCTTATCCTCATTATTAGGTCTTAATCTTGGCCTAGGAATGCCTAGGATGTAATGAGGATGCTAAAATGCACTTGAAAACACTTAGTCAAATATGCTGAAAACAGGGACCTTGCTCGAGCGGATGTTCAAAAAATGTGAGAGGTCTCTCGAGTGCAATTCTGGTTGCTTGAGCGGTCTATAAACTTTTCAAAAGTACTGGTTGCTTGATTTTGCCGCTCAACGCATGCTTGACGGTCGCTCGAGCGTGAGACTGAGGTCTTCGCTCGAGCGTAACTATTGTCGCCGGCGGTGCGCAAAATGTTTAAACTTCGAGCATGATTTTATGCTCGAGCCAACTTTTGGTCGCCGAGTGGAGGTGCAAACATAGAGTGGTTATATGGGCATAGGATCCGCTACTCGAAAGCGATGAGCAAAATTATGAGATT
This sequence comes from Camellia lanceoleosa, assembly GCA_025200525.1. NCBI lineage: Eukaryota > Viridiplantae > Streptophyta > Magnoliopsida > Ericales > Theaceae > Camellia > Camellia lanceoleosa. The sequence goes on from CM045770.1 coordinate 95,882,241, forward strand.
TTAGATTTGCTTCTAAGCTCAAAACTCATCTTTAACCTTTTCAAAACACATCCTTTTGAGCCCAAAGTTGGGAAAACATATATAAATTCATAAAACTTCATGAATTGAAAACAATTTGCAAAATCGAGGCCTCAAAACATGTGAATTGTTCAAACTCAAACTTGAAATGTTGAAAACATAACACGTATGAAATGATTTGGCTCTAAAGCTTCCAAAACATGATCAATTGGTATAAAACAAGATGAATTCTCAACACTTAAGGTAAAATGATCACATCCATGGGAGAATTCTTTGAAAACTTCCTCAAAATGTTATGATATATACATGCATGCATGCATGCTACACTCTATATTCATCTCTAAGCTCAATTCTAGCATTACACAACTTAATTCTTTGGATTCATGTACTAAGTGACTCAATTCCAAAGTTACAAATTTAAATTCTTACCTTAGATGATCAACTATATTCTAAATAGTTAATTGTTTGAAGTTCCAAGTCAAAACCTCTAAATTCTCTAGCAATTCTCCTAGAGTGAGCTCAATCTTCTCTCTCTCTCTCTCTCCACGCTTTTTAATGTCAAGAAGATGAGTGTAGGTGAAATTTCAAGAGTCTAGAGTCAAATGAGCCTTATATAGGCTTGGTTAGGAAATTTAATTGATTAAGCTTACCACTTAATCAATTGAGCATTAATTATTCTAATTATTTCATTCCGAATCGAATTTCAATTAAACCTACCATAATTTCCTAAAAATCTCAAATAATACGTAAACCAAGTCAATTTCATGATCGGATATCGATAAGACCTTCAATTTGCGTAACAAAGCGGAAACACAAACAAATATTTCTCACGATAAATAGATAGAAACACAATTAATGCAACAAACATGCAATTAATTAAGAATTTCATCTTGATTACTTATTAGGCATTCATAATCATATGTTTTAAGCTAATCACGTGTCGGGGTTGTTACAGAACATTCGAAAAATTTGTGAAATCTTTTGATAATGGAAAGACATATCGGAAGATGTACAAGAAAAACACACATTATTGAAGGAATATACACAAACTAAAGAAAAAGATTAAAAAATAAAATTAGAGACTAATGCCTTTTACCTAATTTTCTTCAAATAGTGTTTTTTTACTGCATATTATTCTTTTACCTTCAGTATTCCTCTTCCAACCTTTGGATAGGTAAAAGTTCGGAGAGAAAGAAAAAGAATAATATAGGATGAGACCTTCAGATGATATATTGAAATCACCAGTTTTCTTTCTGATTCAGTAGTCACATTTGATTCAAACCTGTACTAAGAGAGAGAGAGAGTTACTTTCCTATTTATTTATTTCATTTTTTTTGATGAGTATGAGAGTTTATTGCTTGTGATCTTGACTATGGAAGGGTAATTGAAAAATGGAGGACAGTTTTGAATGTGTAGTTTTTGGACTTGTGAGAAAAAGAAGGTTTACATGGGAGTGGGTTTTTTATATTAAGGGGGTAAAGATTTGGTATTTGCATATTTACCACCAACTGATCAATCATTACATCAATGAAAATGTAAATGAGCTGTTATTTTGGGGCTTTTGGAAAACAACAATGTGGCAGAACTTGAAAAATGAAGTCTCATCAAAATGGTTTTGATCCTTTTGTAGTTGTCACTGGCCATTGAATGCATTAGTCTGCCTAAATTTTCAGCATTGTCACGGGCTTTATAATTTTGTTCAAACATTTCTTACTATTGTTGATCATGACAGGTAGGGACACCAAAGACACACAGGAGGTACCTGGGCTCGTGTTAATGGTACCTATGGACCAATGCCACGGGGCACTCCAAAGGGCTTCCTGGGGATGCCATTCAACACAACTGTGAGTTGAATCACAAATTCACATGGATGGTTTAGTAAATAGATATTTTTATTTGCATCAGGTCTTTCAATTAATTACCATATTATTTTGGAACTTGCAGGCTATAGATGGTCTGTACTGTGTGGGAGATAGTTGCTTCCCAGGACAAGGTGTTATTGCTGTTGCCTTCTCTGGAGTGATGTGTGCACATTGTGTAGCTGCTGACATTGGTAAGCAGATTTTAGATGCCTTCATTTGAACAGAATGTTTGCCATCGGCTGAAAATGAAGTCTGATATTCTTATAGGGTTTAGTTATTCTAGAACCAGAAATTTTGGGTAATGGCAGCACTTTGCCTATGATTGGCAGAGCTCTCCGGTTGACAAAATTGTAATCCTATATTATTGTTACTTGAAACAAAATTGTAATTCTATCTTATTGTACTTGAAAGAGTAAAAAAATTTCAACTTCTTTAAGCTCACTTTTGATCACAGCTGTTTATAGATTCCCACAAAGCTGAGTAGTGATAAAACAAAGTTGAATCACCATATTGTTTATTTTAGCTTCAACTTTGAATAGCTTCTTTCATTTGATTAGGGATTTTTCATTCTCCTTTCTTCTGTCCTCAGGACTTGAGAAGAATTCCCGATATTGATCTTGCTTCTTCTTAGATTACTTGGTTGGTTAAGGACATTGGCATAATCACTACTTATATGATAGAAATACAAGAAACATCATCATCATGTACGGGGAGCAAATATTCAGGCGAGCCCGTACTCCTTTCTTCCAAGCTCCTGCCTGTCCGATCGACCTGCGAGCACAACGGCGGTGAGCTATCCGGCGGTGAGCTATCCGGCGGTGTGTGGCCGGAAAACCCCCCTGACGATCAAGTTAGAACACACACACAGGCGATAGATAGAGAGAAGGGAGAGTGTAGAGTGTTTATCTCACCAAATGTTCATCTACCTCGGCATGGGGGCGCAGACTTGCTTATATACCTTCTGCGCCCCAAATCTACTCCCACTAGTCTCTCAACACGTGGTGCTGCTATCCCATCTGTCAGCACAAATCTTGCTAAACACTACCGCCAAATTTCACTCTATCGAGCTTGGCGGGCCGTTGAAGCTTCGCTTATCAACGGCCATCTTGTCGCGATTAGCGCCCGTCAGCTCAAGATTTCAATGACGATCGAGTTTTGGCATCCAAGCATAGCTAAGCTCAGACGGTTCGTCTTTGGTTAACCGTCGGCTTTCTTGCCGAGCTAACTCTCGCACTGTGGAACCCAGTGAGGCAAATGATATCTCGGTGAACCCTCACTTGACCGGTTGCATACGCCAAGAAATTCACTCGGTCCAACCTTTCTGGACAGGCCCATGCTACCACGGCCCAATGTGTCCGGCCCAAATCTGCCTGGCCATTCCCACGGCCCAATCCAGATCACAAATCTCCCTCTCAATTGCCCCTTAATTCCGTCCACGCATGCGTGACCGGGATTACCTGTTCTGACCGGGATATCACCTCGGTCCTCAGTTTTGCAAGAGGTCAATCGGGCTACTTTCCTTGTTCGGTTCTTTGACTCGCTCAGTCGACGGCTCGTCTGACCTTCATGTCTCTTCAACTCTGACGCTGCCATTAATGGGGACACGTGTCATGCATTGATTGGCCTCGAGCAGCCAACCATCGCATCCGTTGGCATTCAAATTTTTGGCGGCCTTTCCTCCTCTATAAACATGCCTCATCCCTCTTCGATTCACTCTTACCGATCCTCCCCCATTCCAAGCGTTCCCAGAGTTCTCGCTCAGAAGCCTCGTTCCTCGCCTTTTCTGCATTTGTGTTCAAGAGGAAGCTCCCGCCTTAACTCGTAAGTCTTTTGAGCCTCCTTTTGCTATTTCATTGGTATTTCACATATTGAGCGCTTAAATTGAGGTTTTAGGACAAAACCCTCCTAAAACCCTCACTTTCACCGTTCTTCGCCTTCACTAATGAACACATGAACACACAAAGATCTGGAGCGACCGCTCCAGACGCTTTTGATTCCAAAACACCAAGACCGAGCAACTTACAAGTTTGCCAAAACCTTAGTAGAAATCGAGATAGACAGAGGACTTGGCCGCCGATCAAGCTAACAATCGTCCGCCGAGCGATCGAGCTCCTTGGTTTGCCTCAACCGAGGTGGTCTGCACTCTTCATGATCGAGCTAAAGTCAAGCTGATTTTGCGCGACTGCGATCCCACTTATACTTGACATCCTTTTCCTGCAGAGTCCAAGGGGACCACTGACCAAACACCGAGGCTCTCAAAGACCGAAAGTACCATCAAAACACCAACAGACTAAACCACCTTAGCCGAGCTTAAACCGGTTGGTTACATACGGGCGCTTCCGCTTCCTTGTTGACACTTCGCTTGGTAGCTGCTCGAAGAGTACCAGATTCCTACCGATGTTCACTTAGAGCTCGCTGAGATTGAGACAACCCTTTGGGGCAGATTAGACCAGTGTCCCTTCACCGTGCTGTCCATAATTGAAGGTGGCCTCCGCTTCCTGGTCAACCTATTGATGACCCTCATTCAACACCAGGGCTAGTACCCACCCAAGTCTCAATCAACACTTACCGAATAATAAACGGGGTCCACGAGGTGAACAACCCGGTAGGAACCAACTTTGGTTTAGCCGAGATACTCACAAGACACCCCTTGGGCACACGGGCATTTAATTCGCTTATTACTTAAAAATTCGACTGGGCAAAGAAAAGATAGTGACCGGCACCCCAGATAAGGACTTACACGATGACGACTTTTTTTGGGTGTCTGGTAACTATGAAACAGCCGACGTACCGGGCTGGTTCATTAGCAAAAACTTCGGTGAAACATGTAAGCCGTGCTAACTTGCTCGGTCAATTGCTTTTCTTTAATATTCTGTACTCAACATTTCTTCTTCCTTTGCAACAATCCAAGACTTGGAAGCCAACTACCAATATCCGAACGGCGTACCATCAGGACCGCGGTTCGCTATTGCAACCGGATTGTAACGAAGCTCCTACATGCTCCTACATACTGATATTTCACCCACGATGGAGTAAGGTCCAGATTTCTCCGGTTCGCCGCCTCCGCACCCAACACTACGGACGCGTTTCTAATCCAGCTTAACCGAGGCGGAAGAGATGGCCAAGAGAAGTCGATCAAGAACCTCCTCACAAGAACTTCCACCGAGATACCAACCATCCTAACCCGCTTTCTCCTCATCGCCAGTGGCCAATTGCAATGGCATCTCTCGCCGCCGCAAGCAAGTTAAGACACTCGGCCGGCAAAGATCTCGGCAGATCCTTCGTCGAGCCGGTTGTCGAGCTCAATACCGAAACCGCCACCGCCGACCTAACACCTACCGAGGCCCTAGCTCAAACATCGGGCAAGAAGATCCCATGACAGCGTGAAGGGAGACAAAGAACACCTTTCGCCTTTGACCACTCCAAGGCCCTTCTCCTATCGAAGCGATGTGGTCGGCAATGACCATGTTCCACACCTGGGCCAGGAAGTCGTCGGTCAAATCCATGACCGTGGTAAGATTCTCAAACTAGTGCTCAAAATTTGACCAAGTGTTTGTCCGGTTTCCTTTCTAATCGCCTCTTCTTGCAGCCATCCGTATAAACACTTGGTCATGGAGCGCATTCACCGACTGCGGCAGAAGGTGAATGATTCTGCAAGTCAGGTTACCAGCCTCCAAACTGAGCTTGGGTGGGCCAAGTCTTCATTTCAAATTGCTAATGCTGACAACACTAAGTTGCTCGGTCAGCTTGGCGCCGCCGAGCAGGAAAGAGATGCATTAAAGGTCGAGCTGGAGGCCTTGAAGCAATCGAAGGAGAAGGAGCTGGAGGACGCCAATAATGCTGGCTTCAAGGAGGCCGAGGTGAGCTACACAAAGCAGGTTCACGCCACCCAAAATATCTACTTCAAGGCGGGTTGGAAGGCTGCTTGTGAACTACTCGGCCAAGGAGTTGGGACCGACATATTTGCCTCTCCTCCAGCTGCCTTCCTACCAACTTATCTTGTGCCATACGCCAACGATGTCTTTAGTGCACTGCAGGCTGAGGCTGAGGCTGAGGCCGAGGCAAGCGAAGCTTAAGAAGAGGTCGAGGAAAATCTTGAGGAAAGCAAACTGACCGGTCCAAACTAAGCTCGGGCGCAAGACGACGATAACAATAAACCAGGAACCAGCCGGGGATGAATTCACCGATTTATCTCCCTTGGAGTAGTTTTTTTTGTCTTCTTTCTTTGTCTGAACATGTAACTGGGCTACGTGCCCTACCTTTTGTACTTATCTTTCACATCAATGAAAAAAGTTCTATTTTCATCAAGTGTTTGCACGGTCTTCAATCGAAATAACTTCAACCGAACAAAATACCTTGGCAAGGCTAACCATCTTTCTTAACTTAATTAACCGGAAAAGACATCTCGGTTTCAAGCCTATAGTTGAGTAAATCGTCAACTGTTTTAACCGGAACAATACATCTCGGTTGTTAAACTTAAAGTTGAACAAAACATCAACTCATTCAACCGGCTTAAACATCTCGGTTGAGAATCTCAGAGTTGAGCAAATCATCAACTCGTTCAAATCATCAGAATCATCAACTTGTTCAACCGGAGTAAATCATCTCGGTTGCAATCTTAGAGTTGAGCAAATCATCAACTCGTTCAACCGGAGTAAATCATCTCGGTTGCAATCTCGGAGTTAAGCAAATCATCAACTCGTTCAACCGGAGTAAATCATCTCGGTTGCAAGTCGCAATTTAAAAGCAACAATCAAAAGAATCATTTCGGCAAAGACGAGACACTTCTATATATTGACAAAAAGAATGTTACATTCTGAAGTGTAAGGCAAAAATTTTTGCACTAAAAGAAAACAAAAGCTAGAAATATCTGAGCCAGGTTGGCCGCATTCCCTGGCCGGGGTATTCCTCGTCCCTCCAAGTCCTCCAAGTGGTATGCCCCCTTGCCTGCCAGACCGGTGATCTTGTAAGGTCCTTCCTAGTTTGCCCCTAGTTTGCCTTCACCTGGCACCAGGGTATTGCCCATGACTTTCCTCAAGACCCAGTCACCTACTTTGAACGGTCTGGGGTGCACCATTTTGTTGTATTTTTTTGAAAGCTCTTGTTGGTAGGCGGCCACATGGATGAGAGCTTTTTCTCGGCGTTCTTCCATTAGGTCCAATTTCAGGGCAATGGCTTCAACGTTCAGCTCGGGCTCAAAACCTTCACTTCTGAAGGTGGGCATACCAACTTTCAAAGGGATGACCACCTCCATGCTATATGCCAAGGCAAAAGGAGTCTCTCCGGTATAGCGCCGCGGGGTTGTTCGGTATGCCCAAAGGATACTTGGAAGTTCCTCTGTCCACTTTTCCTTGGCTTTCTCAAGCCTTTTCTTCAACCCATCCAGAATGGTCTTGTTTGATGCTTCGGCTTGACCACCATTAGACTACGGGTAAGCCGGGGTAGAATTGTGGAATTCAATCTTCAAGTCTTCGCAAAATCCCCTGAATAGGCGGCCGTCAAATTGGGTGCCGTTATCCGAGATCAGAATTTTGGGGACGTCAAACCGTGTTACCACATTTTGCCAGACAAACCGCTTGACGTCTTTCTCCTTGATTGTCGCCAAAGGCTCGGCTTCAACTCACTTGGTGAAGTAGTCTGTAGTCGCGATGAAGAACTTTCGACACTGGTGTCATTGGGAGTGGTCCCACTATATCCAAATTTCACATCGCAGGGCCATGGGTGAGAGGAGAAGTTCTCTGGCCGGTTGGTGGATTTGGTGGGCAAACTTCTGGCACTTCTCACATTTGCGAACATACTTTTGTGCGTCGGCTTGCATTCACGGCCACCAGTAGCCTTGCGATATAGCCCGGAAGGCCAGAGATCGGCCCCCTATGGGCCTGCCACAGGTGCCTTCGTGGATTTCATATAGGAAGGCTTCCACGCTGCTCGGGTGCACACTTCAAATAGGGACCGGTGAAAGACTTCTTGTATAAAGCGCCTGATGGAGAGCCAAAACCGCTCTGACTTCACCCGGATTTTATGTGCTTCCTTCTTTTCGACTGGAAGGGTCCGTTCTCTGAGAAAGAGGATTATAGGGTCCATCCAAGAAGGACTTAACTCGGCGCAGAGTACTTTTGTCTGCTCGGCTTCCTCAATACTGGGCCTTGGAAGGAACTCAATCAATAGAGGGTTGGGAAATGTGCTATCGACCATGGAAGCAAGGTTGGCCAACTCATCGGCTCGGCCGTTTTCTTCTCGGCCAATCTGTTGGACCCTTATTGCCTGAAAACGCGTGATGTGGTCTCTAACCAGAGTTTGGTACTTCACCATTCTCTCATCCTTAGCTTCTTAAACCCCAGAAACTTGGTTGACCACAAGCTGGGAATCACTGTAAACCATTAGCTCGGATGCTTGCATCTAAAGCGCGCTCTTGAGTCCGGCCAAAAGTGCTTCATACTCAGCTTCGTTGTTTGAGGCAGGGAATCCGAGGGTGATAGAATGTTCGATAGTCAGCCCATCTGGCAAAATCAAAACGATACCTAACCCAAGACCGTGATTCGCTCGAGGCTCCATCAACAAAAGTTTCTACACTTCGCTAACAAAGTGCTTCCAACAGTCTGAAGGGTCCTGAGAGGCTCAAGGTTGACGGATCACGGTGGTTTGGCTGTTCTTCAAGTTCTCAGGCCGACTGTTCCACTCGCCGGCGATTCGGCCTGGGACCGGCAAGTTGATACGTAATGCCTAAGTCCGTAGGCGAATCGCCGGGTTGCAGTATTATGCCTACCGCAGCTCTCAGGAGCGGTTCCACGTCTTCCCTCCTTGGTGAGGCGGTACCGGACGAAACAGGTTGGTCAGTAATACCCAACTCCGTCATTGCATCATTGGGCCGTGGTATTGTACTAACCAAGGTTCCTCGGTGGGTGCATAAGTTCAGCGTCGCCATCGCCTACTTGTGTTATTGTCCGCTCGATTCACATCCTCATCTCGCCACAAGAATATCCAGCGGGCATACCGGATGAGTTCCAGGTGAGAATTCAGCAACGAAGTCGGCCAATGTTTGAGTTTTTATGGCAGTACGTGGCTGGAATTTGACGTCGAATTGTCCCAATTCAACCGCCCACTTGTGGATTCGATCGAGAAGTTCCGCCTGCTCGAACAAAGTCTTAAGGGGAACTCGTCAAAACGATGATTGTATGGGCGTGGAAGTACTGCGCCAACTTCCTAGAGGCCGCCATCAATGCCAATGCAAGTTTTTCCAGCGGCAAGTATCTCGACTCTGCTGGCAGCAAGGTTTTGCTAACGTAGAAGATCGGGAGGTGCTTGATTCCTTCTGACCGAACAAAGATCAAGACCGACGGCATTTGGAAACGGCAGTAAAGGTAAAGTTCTCACGGGTTTTGTGACCAACAAGGCGCCAGAGAGAGATACTTCTTAAGCTCGGCCAAAGCGGTCACATTCTTTTCATCCCATGAGAACTTTGATTTCAAAGCTTGAAAGAAAGGCGGCAACGATCGATGACCGGCTTATAACCTAATCGGTTACGCGGCCATTCTAGCCAGATGTCGCGACGCCCTTAGTCGAGCTAGGGTCTTTAATTCTTAGACGGCCTGAAGTTGGTGGGGTCTACTTGATGCCTCGGTTTGTGACTAGGAAACCTAAGAATTTTCCGGATCCCACGCCTAAAGGCACACTTAGACGATTCAGCGTAGCTTGTGTTGTTTAAGAATGGCGAACATCTCGCCAAGTCGGACAAGTGGTCTGCTTGATACCGGCTCTTAACCACCATATCATCAATGTAAGCCTCCATTGTCCGACCTAGTAGAGGAGCGAACATCTTGGTTACCATCCTTTGGAAAGTTGCCCCGGCGTTCTTCAAACTAAAAGGCATGACTGCAGAGCGTATGGGTCCCTCGTGTAGTGAAGGAGGTGATCTCGCTGGGGCCATGCATGGCAATCGATGATAACCGCGGTAGGCATCCAAGAAATCGAGTTCATTATGTCCAAATTTAAGTCCACGAGCTGGTCTATTCTAGGCAGTGGAAAGCTGTCTTTAGGGTGAGCCCGGTTGACGGTCTTATAGTCGACACAAACTCGCCACTTCCCATTCTTCTTTGGTACAATAACTGTGTTTGAAATTCACCGAGAGTAGTGCACTTCCTGAATAGCTCGTGCCTCAAGCAAGTTCTTCATTTCCTTTGCAACTACCTCGGCGTGATGCAGCGCCGATCTCCTTGTTCACTGAATGACCGGCTTGGCTTCGTGGAAGACGTTCAGGTGATGGCAAATAAAACTCAGATCGAGTCCGGGCATGTCATAAGGCGACCATGCGAAGATTTCGATATTGGCCATCAAGAACTCAACCATCTCGGTCCTTTCTTGTGCGGTAAGGCTTGAGCCGAGCAAGAAGAACCTGTCCGGATTTTCTGTATCGATTCGCACTTCGACCAACTCTTCGACGGCTTTGTCCTCAGCCCTAGTTCCCACATCGTCAAGGACTCCTTGGTCTTCCGGTCCCTCAATCATTTAGACGAAGCCTTTGGCAGCTCGGCTCCTGTTGACTGCCACGAAGCATTGCTTTGACATGACTTGATCGCCCCAAATCTCCTCAATTGCCCCCATAGCCGAGGGGAATCTCATCACCTGATGGAAGGTGGACGCCACAGCTTGCATAGCGTGAAGCCATACCCTACCAAGGATCAGGTTGTAAGTAGATGGCACCTGCAACACTCAGAACTCCACTTGCTTGACCACGGATCCCGCTTTGACCGGCAGAATAATTTTTCCCAAGGGCCACTCCTAAGCATGCAGTTCAAACCGAATAGTGGCGAAGTTACGAGCCAAGTCTCAGATCTCGGAGTTTGAGTTGCTTGACGCGTCAGAATACATGATCTCGACCGAGCTTCCCGATCGATCAAGATACGCAGACGCCAAATTCCTTGACGCGTAGTGTCACCACTAAGGCATCATCATGCGGCATCCGAATGCGCCCAAATCCCTTTCAGAGAAACTGATCATGTCTTTGTCTTCGGTCTTCCCCCTCTTGATGGCAGGCTGGACCGATAAAACTTCCCACATGTGTTCGACCTTCTTAATCATGCCACGGAGCTCGCAGACACGCGCCGGCTCCACTATGCCGTGGATGACATTAACAACTCCTTGTGAGGGGCGCCTCGAAGTCACCTGGTGCATGCGGATCAACCGGGGCTTGATTTGCCTTCACGCCCCCGTCGATGTAAAGATCTAGGTGTCTCTTTGCAAGCTCTTCCAAGTGTTGCCTCAAAGGCAACAGCCCTTCGTCCGGTCGCGTTCCCGGTGAAATGTGCAACGGTAGTGCGGATTGAAACCTTTCTGTCTGTCACGTAATCCTTGTCACGGATTTCACTAAGTATGCGATAAATTGGAATCTTAAAAACCGTGGTAATGCCTGTCTTGGCCTTCAATTTTCTGTTTGCATCAGCGACGTCATCTTGGGGGTAGTCATCTCGGTCATTTCGACGACCCCTACCCCGGTTTCTGCGATTTGAGCCACGGTCTGATTCCTCTGAGCGGTTATTTGAACGGTTTGCCTCCTGTCCGACTGCGTGCACCTTGCCAGCCGGCCTCGTCTGTTGCTACCGGTGTTGCCTTCGTGGTAGATGCTGCCGCATCATCTTCTACTCGGATGTGCTCATTGATGCGCTGCATTAGCTGACCCATAGATGTCGGTTGATGCATCGTAAGCGAGTCCCACAGTCTATGTCCGACCGGGAGACCACGCTTGTAATTCGTGATTGCAAGGTTGACCGGGCAATCCAAGATCTCGTTAAAGGTTTGCCAGTATCTGGAGTTGTATGCCTTGAGTGTGTCGCTCGGCTCCATCTTGACACTGAGAAGGTGGTCAACTTCCTTTGGCATCTTGGTGTTAGTTTTGAAGCGCGTCACAAATGCTTCCACCAACTGATGCCACCTTTCTATGCTCCCCTCTGGCAGCCTCTCAAACCATTTCAAGCCCGGCTCGTCCAAGCTCGACGGGAAGATTAGGTACATAAGGGCGTCATTTCGCCTATGTCCGGCCATAACCTGTTGGAAGTGGTTTATATGCATATAGGGATCGGTTTTTCCGTCGTAGAGCGTGAACTTTGGCTGGTGGAACCCTGTCGGAAGCGGTGTTATTTCTATTTCCAGGGAGAAAGGTGTGGCGCTCAACCTTGCCAAGTTTACGTCTAAAAGGGGAGGCGCAGCTAGGCGGAATGGAGGCATTCCGACCTCTTCACTGACATGTCCCCCATAGGATAGCCGCTGGAACGCCGGCACTCTCTGAGATTCCCGCCGGCGAGCCCATTACTTCAAGACTGCACGCAAGTCCTCTGAGCGAGCGGAATAGGAATACCTCGACGTCGTCGTCGGACGTGAGGGTTGATAGGTGCCGCCTTTGCGCCTGACATCTGGCGCGTGGCTTCGAATCTCCAACCTTGTAACTTCTGGTGATTGAGATGGACGGAGTTTGCGCCGCTCGCCGCATGATCGGGCGGTTTGGGTGCGCCATCGTGGTCTCCCACTCCAGCCACACCTTCCCTTTAACATGCCGCTTGAGATCCTTTCCATCTCCGCCGCCATTCTCCGGATGACGGCGTTTTGGTCCCTTAGGTTGTGTTCCGCCGTTCGGCGATTCTCTCCGCCACGGCACCGTCTGACCGAGAATGACCAAAGCTTCTTCCGCGCTTATCTCGCGCATTTCTTGAGTGTCCTCCTGGGGATGTCTCCAGGTCCGCCATTGGAGGAATGGCGGGATGTCCTTCTCTCCGTCTGCCTGACTCCGGGGTAACTCCGTTGATGGCAGACAACGGAATCTCGTCGTTGTTCGCCATGGACAGCGATCAGATGAGTCTGAAAGACAAGGTTTTATCTGTCAACTTCCCACAGACGGCGCCAATTGTACAGGGAGCAAATATTCAGGCGAGCCCATACTCCTTTCTTCCAAGCTCCTGCTTGTCCGATCGACTTGCGAGCACAACGGCGGTGAATTACCCGGCGGTGTGTGGCCGGAAAACCCCCCCGACGATCAAGTTAGAACACACACACAGGCGATAGATAGAGAGAAGGGAGAGTGTAGAGTGTTTATCTCACCAAATGTTCATTTGCCTCAGCATGGGGGCGCAGACTTGCTTATATACGTTATGCGCCCCAAATCTACTCCCATTAGTCTCTCAACACGTGGTGCTGCTATTCCATCTGTCAGCACAAATCTTGCTAAACACCACCTAACCAAACTGCCAGCCCACTTTCATCGAGTTCAAGAATGGTGAAGCTTTCGGCTATCAATGGCCATATCTTGTAACTAGCTGAGCGCTCATCGCCAGACTCAATGACGACTAAGCTCGGTTGTATCCTAAGATAGCCGAGCTCGGGACAGCTCGTGCTGGTTAACCGTCGGCTTTCCTGCCGAGCTAACTCTCGCACCGTGAAACCCAGTGAGGCAGCGGATATCTCGGCTGAACCCTCACTTGACCGGTTTTTGTACCATGAAGCCAAGCAGCTCGGTCCAACCTTTCTGGACAGGCCCATGCTACCACGGCCCAATGTGTCCGGCCCAAATCTGCCCGGCCATTCCCACGGCCCAGTCCAAATCACAAATCTCCCTCTCAAATAGCTTCTTTCATTTGATTAGGGATTTTTCATTTTCCTTTCTTTTGTCCTCAGGACTTGAGAAGAATTCCCCGATATTGGATGCTGCTCTTCTTAGATTACTTGGTTGGTTAAGGACATTGGCATAATCACTACTTATATGATAGAAATACAAGAAACATCATCATCATGTGGAAGGGAAACCGTCGCTCGCATCTGAATTGCAACCACCTACTGTAAGTTGAGGCATGAAGACGCTTGCTTTATACCCTTGAGTTAGTTGGTGACTGTCAATGCTGAATCCGTATATTATGCAACATTGATTTTAGTCAATTGTGGAAATTTAAATCTTCAGTTGTAACTTTTATTTATACAGACTTCAGGCTGTAAATAAAGAAAAGTTTTAGATTGTAATTCATGATTTGATACAGAACTTGTTTAATTATTGCAAATGGTTCTTCATATAGAAGTTAATTGTAATGTGGTACCCTAATTCATGGATTGGAAAGTTCTAATAAATCATTGACCTGGCCGTGCTTAGTTTACTTGGGTGAATGCACGTTAAATTGAATTTGAAAAATCCTCCCATACCAAGATTTGAAATCTAGTTACAAAATGGAGGTTGCAAATTTTCAAGGAGATGCTATTTGAATTCAACTTACTAAAGCCAAACTAAAACAAAGTGGAATGAGGACAAAAATAAAATAATATGTAGTTAGATCACTTGCTGCTTCAACTACAAACACCAAATATGCTTGTAGCTTTCCAACTACTAAGTTTGAATAACTTTATGAAGAATTGATCAATAATGACCATCCAACACTGAATTTTAAATTCAACATCAATTCTGAGACTTCCAATAATTAAGATATAGAAGTGCATAAACCAATTCCAGTTTCCAATACCAAATGCAAAACTGAATTTTAGAGATGCTACCTGGATTTAATAGATATGTATGAGTAGCAGTTGGTTACAACAGATAAAGTACTCTCACAAATGTGAAGGACCTATCTGTATATTGAGTTCGAAATGTATGTAAAACCAACCACAAGGAAACTTTGGGCAGTTACATCCACGTACATGCCTGTGATAATATATAATGTTCTCCTTTATGGTATTTTCCGCTACATTAAGGGTTTAGGTTTCTTAGAGGCGCAAAAAAGCTCATAAAAGTTCTGGATCAGTGGTTTAGTTTCCGATTTGTGACCCTGTAACTCAGAGTCTTCTCAAGATAGCTCTTCGATTGGTAGAAAGCACAAGCTAGCTAATGTGCTCAGCTTTGTCCTCACTTAAAAAATCTTCTCTCCTTTAACCTCCCAGCTAGAGCTTCGTCCTTCGCAAAGATAGGTATGCCAAGAGACGGTAACCAACAACCATGGCCAGGAGGCAACTAACTTCAGTTAAACCGCTGTCTATTTTCACTCCATTGATTGAGTCAGTAATGTGTTCGTACTGCACCTTCAGAAGAAGTTTGTATGTGTGATAGTTGAAAGACAGATAGCGGAGCCATGATATGAATACTGGAACTTTCTGCAACAGAAATATTTGTTAATTAATCTAAGACCTCGGTATAGATATTTGTTTTGTTTGAGTACTTTCTTTTCGAGAATTAAAGATGAGGTAAATTTTAACTTTTAAGCAAATTGCATGCTTACTGCCACAAAGTATCCACCGGCCAACATGAAGGTCATTACTGTTACAGAAGCCAAAGTTGTTGCTCTCTTTAAGTCCATCAGTGTAGCCCCAATAGCTAGTCCAAGTCCCTGCCATTGCACCCAAGCTTGTTATGAAGCATTGTAGTAGTATATGGTACCTTGTTGATCTTGTTAACAAATGGTTGCCGACTCTAGGACTGGGCTGAGCACATAAATTCATTCAGGGGTTGTTTGGTGCACTTATATGAGCTACTTATATCCTCTCTCTTTTTCTTTTTTGGGAGTTCGTGCCAAACTGTTTGGTGTAACTTTTGCTTAAAGCTTATTAAGCGGAAATAGCTTAAATAAGTTGAAACAATTTGATTATCTAGAAGGTGCTTTTGGCTTCTTCTTTCTGATTAGCAACTTTCAACTCACAAGAAGTTGCACCAAACAGGTGTCAAAGATTCAAGCACAAGATCTTCTTACTTTGAATGTTACCATATTAACAATTGTTACTCTAAAAGCTTACGCTGTTAGACAACATTGCAACTTTTTTGCAATGTATTTATTTTGTCAACGAGATGAATAAAGAAGCATTACCTGAGCTGCCACAATGCAGAGGAACACCGTAACCATGGTTAGAAAAAATGGACCAGCACTCTTTCTCAAGCCTGCCATAAAATAGACCACAAGAAGGAAAAGAACGGGCAGTAAAAGGTCCAGAGGAAGGTCACTTGTAGTCCTAGCCACAAAATATGCGCTTAGTCTGTACATGTCGGCTGCTCGTTCCTTGTTCAACATGGCTCTTTCTTGAGGAAACGTGAAGATTGCTGTGAAGACTGGAAAAAATCCCCAGAAGACAGCAATGAAGAAAAGCAGCCCCGCCTGCATTAATGCAGATGTGTAATATGGTATAAGGTTGAGACCAAAATGAAGATTTCAATGACCAACCTAAATCAGGTTTCTTTTGTCATAGAACTATATGAAATTAACTATTAGCTTCTTTTAGATGGGATTCTGTGGAACCTTCTCATTCTTTAACTGACATTTCACAGAATTGTTTTATTGAGAGAACTAATCAAATTTAGCCAAAATTAATAGCATTTTTGAATTATAATCAATATTTATAAAGTTTGTAGTTCAAGTTTCTGTTCCCTTCTAGCCCTAGCTCAAAAATGGATGAGAGTTCTTTTATGTAATTAGTTCATTTATATTTTGTCTTTCTTTTTTTCTTTTTTTTTTTTTTTGGGGGGAGGGTTGATACCTCTTTCTTATTCAGCTTCTATGTTTGGGGATTGAGGAGCATTAGCTGGTTAGGGATTCCATTTTAATTGGTCAACTTGTGCATTTTCATAAGGCAATGATTGCATACCTGATCTTGCAGGTTTTGGGGGCTATTACCATCCGATTGCCACCAGAGCAATCCCAAAATAACTGCAGTAGCGAGAACTTGTGTAATTCTCAACCAGCTAAAATAGTCATGGCGCCGTTCTTTGAGTCCTCTACAGAATAATATGGAGAACTGTTTCCACCAGCTTGCTCCCCATTCTCGCTTTGAAGTATACACTTTTGACTTCAGTTCTTCATCAATTGGTATTGGAATCATAAGCTTCTTTTTCTCATTGTCTGCTGCCCTTGTCTCATAAGCCTCCACTAGATACTGTTCCAAATGAAAATAACATCAATAGTCATAATCTAGCACTCACTGTACTAGTCACAATTACAAATACTTTTTGATATACCATCTCTAAGGGCATAAATTTTCAGCAGATTTTACTAGTTTTAGCTAGAATTTTTTAAATGACATGCGTTGCTTTTCATTAATATTTGAGGAAGAGTCATTCAATGTGTGACAACCAATCTTTTTATGTTTATGAATTCAATATTACTTTACCTCATGAACAACTGCAGGAGAGGGCTTCCCATTTCTTGTCTCTGTTTCTGAGTTTCCCATTTGCACTCTGTCCTCCAATTCGGATGGTACAGAGACATCATTTATGTTACCATTTGCGAGGTCTAGCAGGAACTCTGCTGGATTCATGGAAATTAGTGGGGAGCATCCGATGGATGAAAAATAAACCATTGCCTCTGATGCCTTTCCAAAATAAAGCAAACTTCCTTTTCCAAGAAGGATTAACTTGTCAAATTTGTGGAAGAGTCTGCTGGATGGCTGGTGGATTGTGGTGATCACTGTTTTCCCGCCCTGCCATGAAATTGAAACAAATTAGACCAAACTAAAGTAAGCCTTATGTCCCACTTAAGTGGGGTCGGCTACATGAATCATTTTCCGTCATTTTGCTCTGTCAAGGGCTATATGCTCAGTTTAAATTAAATAAATTCATATTTTTTTTTATTGCTACATCCCGTGTTAATTTAGGTCTTCTCCTCGTAACATTTCCATTTATGGTGATCATATCACTGTTTCTTACCATTACGTCTATAAGTTGTTCTCTCATTGTCTAGGTGATTTGCTGATGATTAGTGGGTAAAAAAAACTCTGAGAAGTTGGCATGAAGATAGGTTTGATTTGTTATTGTTATAATTTGTATTTTTGTTGTCATATATAATCATGAATTTGCTCATCATAATGTGAAATTGAAGCTTTGGACTTGAAATGCAATATACCTCAGCTATGTCTTGTAAGATTTGAACGATCCTCAAAGCAGTTGTAGAATCCAGGCCAGAGGTTGGTTCATCAAGAAACAAAAGAGAAGGGTTGATTATAATCTCATTGCCAATACAGACACGCTTCCTCTCTCCTCCTGAAACTCCCCGAACAAAAGAGCCACCAATCATAGTGTCTTGGCACCTGAGCACATTGATATTCCTCATTGATCAGCTCATGAGAACAGGTATGATTCATTTGTGTGTGGTCTGTTTTTTGCTATATCTGACTTGAGCTAACACATAATTGAAGATAATAGCATAGCAGAGAAATGAGAATTTACCTCTCCAAGCCCAACTCATCGATTACGTCTATGGCTCGTTTTTCCTTTTCCTGTTTTGTCAATGTCTTTGGAAGTCGTAGGAGTGCTGCATATGTTAATGTTTCCCTCACTGTAAGGTGAGGAAAGAGCACGTCGTCTTGAGTCACGAATCCTATCCTGAAATATATTTCATGTTGTGATTACCCTTTATTTTCACATCACTTATCTTTTTTTCTTTTTTTTAAAAGGTAATGTTCAGGCTAAAACTTTTATGTGAACATTGAACATTCATCTAGGTGAAAGAAATTATAAAACCAATTTCAGTCAGGTAGGTTTTTGAGGAAATCTGTCTTAATCAGGCCAAGTTTGGTTATGATGAAAGTGGTGGAAAGCGAAGTAAATGGTGGAAAAAAGTTAGAACTTTCCTGAGTTTGTTTAGCATAAAAGTGGTGGAAGTTGTAAGAAGATAATTTTTCTATCCATCCCATGGTAGCATGGTAACTAAGCTTTTAGTTTCTTACAAAAAACACGGAAAAACACAAGAAAGTTTAAATTTGTTTATAAAATTTTTAAATTTCAATATCAGCATGTCTGTGTCGTGTCACGTGTCCGTGTCCATGTCCAAGCTTCTTAGGTTTTACCTTTCTTTGGATTACTCGTAGTGATGATGAATTTCTGTGAATATATGTAACAAAGGCCTATGAGAAAACTGTTATTGTGTATGTATACTACTCTTTCTTAATATGCAGCCCAAGTGATAGACATAGCTTGTACATTTGAAAGTGTTTTATTTTGCTTTATATGCATAAGCACATTACTTACCTTACTCGGACTGCCTACTGCTGTGTCTTATACCAGTTTTCAAGTCTCATATATAGATTTTTGAGTAGTGAAATATTCCTTGTAACCAAAGATAGGAGTTTTTCAGTAAATTTCCTGAGAACCAAACACGCATAAATACAGTGCTACTAGCTCTTTCATGTATATCTAGATTGTTACCTGCTCTTTAGGAACTTCGAATATGGCTGGTCATTATAAGTAATTGAACCTCCTGGTATCGACCCTCTCACCCTGCCACCGAGCAGGCTTAGAAGTGTAGTCTTTCCACTCCCCGAAGGCCCCATCAATGCCAAAACTTCTCCAGGATTCACCAAACCAGAAATCCCATTCAATATTTCTTTCTCCACTGTTGATGTCACTCCTTTAATAACCACCTTGTACGTCACATCCGTAAACTGCATATTCAGAGAAGAGAAAAAAAAAAAAAAAGTCTCCATTTACAATATTGGCAACAATAATAGGTGTATGTATATATATATATATAATTGTCACAAAATAGCATAGTAGTATTTGTACTGAGCATGGCTGTGTTTTTAGTTATTGTCTTTTATACAATATACCTGAAAGCTGTCTCAGATGATGGATTTGAAACCAATTTCACAGTTGATTATGAAGGTGTTTGAACTAGTTCTTATGTTTGTTTCCTAGATGAATATTATTTTATTTTTCAATGAATTATGGGCGTTCTGTTTGCATTGTTGTTTGTGGTGGTGGTGAAAGGAAAGTCTTGTACAAAAATGTCATATAAATAGGACTCTGTACAAGACTTAACCTGACATGATAGCCATGTTCAATTGGGTCGCATTGATCTCTAGCTAATCTCCATCGTTTCCTGTCCAAATACATATAGTACGAAAATTAATCCATGCTCTTTTGTGAAAATAGGGGTTTGTCATCTCGATACATATATATGCCTGTACATCCACACACACACAAACACACAAAAAAAAAACCAAAAAAAAAAAAAACAAAGGTAGGAATGTCATTGTTATGTTATATATGTTACCTTGAGATAGATAGGCATGGTTGGTTCTGCTTGAATCCTCTTCTTGTGTATGCCAGCTTCAAGATCCTCCGCTGTAAGTAATCATGTTCAGTATTTATAAATAAGCAGACTTCTGATTTTGCTTTTCCAATTTTGTTTGATACACTAATATATATACATGCACGTTTGATATTGTCGATTGTTTGAATTACTGGCATTCTAACTGTTGTTTGATCCGGCTTCATGCCTCATGTGGTAGTGAATGATTTTGAGGTAGAAATGCTTACTTCAGTCCCAATTTTTGTTTCTTCATGGTGTGAAACTTGTTCTTTACCAGGGAGGGAGAGGACATGAAGAACAGAGGATTTTGTTTTTGTTTCTATCTTGGGTGTTTTCAGTTTCTGGGACTAAGGTTTTAGCAATATGATTAGTTGAGGATTGGGGCCATTATAGTTTGGGGCATGACCATTTAGCTATGATTTTTTTTTCCCTTGGCCTTTATTTTCTTGATGTACTTTACTTGTTGAGTTAATAAATTTTCATTTTACTTGTCAAAAAAAAGTCTACATTGCTGTCAAAGAAAGTCTAACATGGAGAAAGTACAAAAATAAATTACTAAATTTTACAAAATAGGCGTAAGGGAGGGGGTGGGCCACAGACCTCCATTTTTGTCGAAGACTCTTTTGTATGATTCTTTTATGGAAAATACTTCGGACCCCCATAACCCTAATTGATTTGTGATCACATATCATGTTTTTTTGTTTTTCCCCCCTCTCTCTCCTCCCTCTCTCTCACAAATGTGTGGCAGTATGGGGGTGCTCGGCGTCTGGAGCATAACCGTTCTTTTATTTGTTTATTTTTGTTTATGTAGCAAAACTATTTTTGTGTACTTGTTTCTGTTATTGCACTTCAATACCTCCCTGACCCTCCTCTTCTAGGCTTTTGTGGGGAGAATTATGCTTAAAGCATCCTCTTTGTAGAAAGCTTTGAACTTATTTGGTCTAATAAATTCCATTTTTTAACATCTGCCTACATGATAAAATGATTTTTCTACATAACATTTTGATGGGTCCAAAAATTAATCAAAATGACTAAGTTTTTTTTATTTGCAAAGGATTTTCTAATAATCAAGCCAAAATGTGCCTCTCTTTTTTTTTTTTGGAACAACGAAAAAAGACGTTCCGTGAGAATATCATAACATCCGTAGATCCTTACTCAGTGTAGCCGCTTGACGATAAGATTTAACCAAAAAATAAATGGAGGGAGAGGATTGTATAAAATCTTGCTTTTTGCATAATTTTGTTTAGTTGTTGTCATTATTTGATTGTGATTTGACAACTTTTTAAGAAACTAAAAATGTTTATGTCTAAGAAAGATGTCTCATGCTTTAAATTTTTGAAAGACACAACTGATGAGAAAATCAAAGGTAAGGACCACAAAGTAGCTTTGTTGGGTACAATGATCTAACCAAAATCCTACCAAAATTGTGAACAATCTTAGCCAAAATTCACGGTGGGTTGGGGGACCAGAGCAAAGAAAATTTTGTGGAGAGAGATAAAAGCATCTCCAAATTAAATTATTGTTGCCACAAGTTTCAAAACCATACCAAAATTTAGGACCCTCGATATGAAACAGACTTGGGAGCTTCTATTTTTTAAATTAATTTTTTTTTTCACATATCATTTTTTGTTTGAAAATTAATTTTCAAACAGAATTATATATCAACTATGAAGCAAAAACTTATGATTTAAAGATCAACTTTCAAATTCAAAGTATAGTCAAACTATAAGTTCTTATTCGGAAATTAATTTTCAAATCATAAGTTTTTACGTGAGTTTATTTTAAACTAGAAATATAGATACTGAAATATGAAAGTAGAAACTCTCGATAAACTTGTATTTAATAAACGAAATTAATTCGATTGATCAGAATTATTACACCTTATTAAGAAATCAATAGTTTGAATCTCTTCATCTACATGTGAGTTTTAATTTTCCGTGTTTTCAATTTAGAAATTTATTTGTACTAATTATATAATGTATTTGATTTTGATTGTTATGCTTGTAATTCATTGCATTTTATTTTAATACCGTGGTCCTATTTGGCAAGTGAATTTTTTATTTATTTTTTAGCTAAAATTTATAAAAAGATATACCCCTTCGAGGTTTAGCAAAATTATAAATACTTCCTGAGGTTTGAGAAATTACATATACCCCCCTGAAGGTACTATTTGCATAACAAATTAGGAGATAAATTGTTATGAAAATATAAACCTCAGGGGGTAATTTGTCATGAAAATATAAACCTCATGGGGTATCTGTAATTTTTGAAATCTCAAGGGATATCTGTAATTTAGCTAAAGTTCGAGGGAGGTATATGTAATTTGCCCAAAGATAAAATAGTCTAAAATAATCAATAAAATAAAATGTCACATTAAACTCATAATTATTTTATTTTTTTTCTCACAAACATGACATCCAACTATAAAAAAATCTAACTATTTTTTTAAATATAAAAATTTTAACCTATTAAAATAATTAAAAATTAAAATAACTTATTAAAGTAATCAACTTTCTAAAACAAATCCAGAACATAAATCAAACAAAACAAAATAAAATAAAAGGGCTTGGCTTCTGTCCAGTCCTCATCTGGACTGGACCGTGCTGTTGGACCCGTGGGGACCCACCACGGGTCCCGTTTTGATAATCTAAACCGTTTAATGTGTAGAACTCGTCGAGTACTATAGGCTTTTAAAAAATCACGTTAATCAGATATCGGTAGCTATATGATCAAATCAGTTTTGTATAAAAAAAAATGGACGGTGAATAAATTAACGGTTGAAAAAAATCTGATTTAATCACATAGCTACCGATATCCGATTAATGTGATTTTTTACAGGCTTATAGTACTCGACGATTTCTACACATTGAATGGTTCAGATTATCAAAACGGGACCCGTGGTAGGCCCCCACGGGCCCAACAGTACGGTCCAGTCCAGATGAAGACTGGACAGAAGCCAAAGCCAAATAAAAATAAGACTTGCCTTCTCATGCATGTAACAGCTGGCTAGACACAGTTGATGACAAGTGGATATGTCAGTAAATGAGAGTGTGACATGAGTGTGACAGTAATAGAAAGGAATGAGACTGTAACCACAATTTGTTGTAGGATTAGGTAATCAAATCATAAAGAAGTCATGTTTTCTTGAACCTTTTTTGGTTTACCTTTTGCTCTTAACTATAAGAATTAACTAGAAGCAGAGTAAAAGATATGGTGGAGTTGTTTGCCACAGTTTAAATATAATAATTTTTTTTAAAAAAAAATTGATATTAATATTTTATAAGATAAAAAAATATATAATATTTTTATAATAATTGAGATCTTTCAATATTTGCGTAGAAAAAATTTGACATAGAGAAATTTTGCACTGACAGAAAAATTTCAATTTTCACAAAGAAATTTTAATTTTCACATCAAAATTTATTTGATTTCACAGATAAATATTGTTGTGGAACTAAAGTAATTAAAAAAAACATATTGGATCTCAAAATTAGAGAGGGATGTTTCACTAATTTTCTTAAAAAAATAAAATATAGAGAAGTCATAAATAGTATCTAGACTTCAATAAATAAAATGAAATTCAGTCATAAATAGTTATTTAGCATAAATAATCATAGATTTTAAATTTAGTTTAAATTTAATCATTTTATTCAAACTGAATGTTATAATTTATTATTTTTTAACAGAGTTACATGAAGAGTAAACGTAAAAGAACTAGAAAATAATTTAGATAGGACTTACCGTAATGTTTAGAGTTAATATTATTTAAATTAAAATAATCAGGATCAAACTAAAATTTTGATAAAAACAATATAATTTATCCTTTTTATAGTATTAAATTTCTTTGGGTAAGTAAACTAAAATATCTATCCTATTATTTATCTCCAGAGAAGCTGGAGTTTATCTGTTTGGATGAGCAAAGCGCCCACTTTTCACCAGTATTCACATTTTCCTCCAAAATACATAAATAATTAAAAAAATGTTTGGTGGCCTTTTCTTTAAAAGCATAGGCTGACAGTTTGCACGCATGAGATAAAATCAAAAGGTCTCTCTCTCTCTCTCTCTCTCTCTCTCTCTATGTGTTCTTATCCAAGCCAATCATTTGCCAACAAAACTCAATGAAAGCTTTGGTCGTTTTGTGATAAGGATTGGTCTTTTTAGCACTGTGAAATGGCCAAAAACACCTCCATGTTTTTCTAGATTGGTTCATATGAATCAAGAGGCTCATATTTCAGAGGGTCCTTTTGGTCATTTGAACTCTCTTAACTTTGTGTGGACAATAACGTCTCTCACAAGGCAAGAGAACAAAAAAGTACCCATACAACAAAATAAAAGGAATAGGAAATAAATAAATAAATAAATAAATATCATGAGTTTAGGTAAAAAAATATATGGTTTTATTAGTGAAATAATTAGAAATATTTACATACTTTATATATTAAATATAGATCAACTATGCAAATTGAACTTTATTGCTTGATTGTGTGTTTTTTTAATGGTATAGAAACACGTGACTATTTTATATGAAAAATAAGAATAAAGTGATAAAATGTTTTTTTTTTTTTGCTTTTGAAATGACACCCTAAGAGCATCTCCAATAGAACTCTCAAAACACTTGTCAAAGTTATAATTTAGCAATAGTAATAAAAAGTGAGTCTCTAATGACTTGTTATTTTACTTGCTAAAGATGACATATGTTATATCTGTTCTCAAATTTGACAAGTAAAATGACAATTGCCAAACATGTCATATCAGCAAATATAAACATATTTGTGGCTCCAAATTCAGTTAAAAATACAGAATTAAAACAGTAAAAAACCAAGTAAATTTTCAAATTTAATTTTTCTATTTAACTTTTCAAATTGGATTATATTTAATTTTTTTCTTCTCATTTTTCAATTTTTTTTTTCATTTTTTATATTTGTCTAGTCGAGAATAATATAAATATATAATTTTTTTACAAATAGTTAAAAAAAGGTTATAAAAGACAAAAAAATTAACAAAAATAAAATCACAAAAAAGCATATATCCAAATTACACTTACAAACTAGGAGAGAAAGTTAGTTGAAAATTGTCAAAATAGCAAGTACCATTGGAGCACCATTGCTATAATTTGACAAAATAATACTATTTATTACCAAATTATAATAATAACAATGGTATTATAGCAACAACTATTGAAGATGCCCTTAGTGCCTTATATGCCAAATTTACTGAACTATTTATTCTAGTGACATATTGTTTTTTTTGACAACTCAAAACATTTAGATTTGAGATAGACTTAGATACCCTTTTATATCACTTACATACTTGTCAACTCATCATGAGTATTAACACAAATAAAAGACATAAAAAAATCAAGGGAAAATCACACACCAACAGAGTCTTTATAAAATAATTATTATTTCATAAAAAAAATTTATAATTTTAATTATTAAAATTTATATAATTTTCTATTAATCTGAAATTATTTTTACAAATACCCACTCATTTGTTATTTCTCCAAAAATCAATGACTACAAAAATGTGGAATTTTACCACTGCCTGATGAATACTTATAATTGGTTTCATATGAAGAAAAATAAACAATCATATTGTGTCATATATGTGGTGAATAGTAAAAAAATCTAGTGATATATAATAGCCCTCTTAAACGAGAGTTAAGAACTTAGAACACTTACCAATGTCATCGTCGCTAAATGGTTGGGAATCGGAGATGTCATCGGGTGGCATGGTGAAGCCGGTGAAGGAGAAAGAGAATCCTAAGCTGGCACTAGAGGCTCGGCTTAGAGCGGCTCCGCTGCTGACCTCATCTAGGTCTAGCTTCATTTGGGCACTCCTAGTCTTCCTAATGTGTGTGTTCTTATTACTGCTACTAGTGCGTCCTGGCGAAGCTGCTGTCAATAATGTTTTGCTCGATTTCCTCGATAGGGTTCCGCTACCGGCCTCAGCCCCTCCCATAGCCTCGCTCGACATCGGTGACTTCATTGCCGCCATTACTGTTTCCAACAGTTGATCTGACTTGGTTCTCAGTAGTCCTCCGGACGAGTTTGCTTTCTCCATTATTTACACTATGAAATTTCAAATAATTATGACAATTATTAGTAGTTAAAATTTAAGAATAATGACAATTACTATATATAGGAGTGTTTTAAGTAAACAAAAATTTCTTATGTGTTTTATATGAACACATATAATAATAATATAAATATAGACATATATACATAGCCATAAAATACCCACAAATATGAAACAGGTAAATATGCTTTACCGATGTACAAAATATAGATATATATATTTTTTTTATTAGCAAAAGAAAATTTTCATTAACAGTATGAAATTAAAGGTACAGGAAGATGACATGTATCGAGAGAGATTCAGAAAGTATAAAATACTCTTACTGCTGCTACTCGCATCCAAAATATAGATATATATGCAACACCAATTTGGTAGTTGAATCAAAATGTCATATCACTATGTTGGAGGCATGAGCATAACAAATCATGTGAGCTTTTGACATTGCATTATTGATTTTTTATTTTTTTGTTTTTGAACCCACTCTTTAAAATAAGAATAAATCTATAAACATAGAGAATGGTTACAGAATTAGACAAGAAATATATGTTGATGAATGATTTTTTTTAAATGTGAACTTCAGCAACAAACTTTATAAAACATTATCCATTCATATGTATTATATGTTCAGTTCTGTGAGTGATTTGTATTTGTAGCAGAATTGGCAAGATAAACCCCAATATTGTTTTCTAGTTCTATCTATGTTTTTTTCAAGAAAAAAAAAAAAAAACGCAGGCAAGAAACAAAGAATATGAATAACAATGATACCATGGATTCAAAATGACTGATAAAGAATTAACAAGTATACTTGTGGAGATGTGGCAACTTTCAAACTAAATGGGAATTCTTGGAAGTAGAAACATGGAGAGAGAGAGAGAGAGAGAGAGAGAGAGAGAGAGATAAAGAGAGCCAATTCCTGGTCTCCCCCAAAACATACATAAAATCAACATATGCAGTAATTTATAGAAGTATTTTGAAGGCCTCAAGGATAAGAGAAAATTGATCACACATACAAACATTAAACAAGTATATAGATTTGGCAGACCTTTCTTTTTGTGGGAGAAAGGAAGGGGCTGGAAGTAGAAGAGAAGAGTTAAGAGGAGATCTCTTTTGGGGAAAGAACCCACTAACTTGTAAAAATTTTCTGTGCTGCAGACTGTGGCTCTCTTGTGCTTTTTATAAGAACAATTAAGAGGAAACACAAAGTTACAAAAATACCCTGAATTTCTTGTCAAATTACCAATGGATGCATAATCGCATTATTTTGATAATACCCAACAAGCAAAGGAAACTTCGTTCAAAAAAACAAAAGAAAAAAACAAACAAACAAAGGAAACAAGTATGAAACTAGAAAAAAGACCTTAATATCTGTGGTGGGTTGGAATTTTTTTACTAACAATAAAATTTTTATTTTTATTTTATTCGTTTAACCGTTACAATATAATTATTGGTTTTTCAAAATTATAAATGTTTTTAAAATTAAAGTCTATAAAATGTTGACAAGAACACTAAATAGATCAAATATAAGTGGTAAGCATTAGACTATATGCAAGATGCGAGTGTGAAACAAAAGAAATTATTGGTGCATTATTATGCACATCGTACTTTAAAATTAAATTTTTATTTATTTGGAATTTCATAAGACGAGTAGGGCCATTAAAGGTGTTGAAGGGTGGAGGTGCTGAATTCACATTTGAACTTCAGTTATATAAGTTGTATTAGGTGCATTAAAATAAATCTTGTTGTATTTATTTTTTACTCCAAAACTATTTATTTATTTTTGGTTGTTACAACAACAGAAACATTACACATGCGGTACCAAAACAACCCTAGTTTATCCATTATTTTTTTAGCTTTCTTTAAGTTTTCAACAAAAATGTCTCAATGCAAGAGCAAACAATCCACCAAACCGAATCACTGAAGGCATCAAGTCTATTCAGGTCAGATATTGAGTTATCAAAAAAAAAAACAAAACTTAAAAGGTTTATACATGCCAAAAATCAAAATTGTTTTATTCCAATAACAAAACTAAATGAAAATTGTAAATCAGTGGGACAATGAAAAAATAATTGCATTTAGATGAAATCTTTCTTAGTGCAACTCTGACACACATGAAGGATTTGCACGAAACACAGGAAAGATTTGCACGATGCACACACAAAAAAAAGAAATATTTTTTATTATTCTATTGATTTGCAATTTCCTCAAGCTAAATTCAATAAAATGATTTAAGAGATTTATAATATATAAAATAAGAAAGTATGTGACTACTAGAAAGTAGAAAAAAGTTAACATGTGAGATTAGTCATTATCTTACACCTGCTATACATACTACCTGAAAGTACAATTGAAGTGTAACAACTCTAAAATACAATTCAAGTACTTACAATTTTCTACATCTAGTATTCACGTCTACCAAAAAATATGAACTAGTTACAACCCAAAATGGCTCTAAAAAACTAAAAAAATATATCAAGAACTCACTATATCTCACATGGGTAAACCTACTTTTGACTATGGCGCACCTTTTTTAAGGATCAACAAATAGGTATGCATATACATGAAAGAAACTAATGAGGATTAAAAATGCTATTAACATTATATCAATCATAACATAATTACAATAATGAACTCTAATGATGATTTGGAGATTATGGGTTCAAATCTTGGGGCCATTATTTTGTGCATTATGCCAAAAAAATTAACTGTGTACTCAATCTTTTCTCTCCAAATACACATTAATGTTTACTAATTGGGCCTTCTTTTTTTTTTTTTTCTTTTTTTTTTTAACTTTAACCCTAAAAAGTTCTAAATAATTTTACTCTAACCCTTTCAACAATTTTGAAGTCTGCCACTATAATCGACATTTTTTTTTTTTTTTGACTCCGTGAATTGTTGAACTTGAAAAGACAATATGAAAGAGTAGTCGTTGTATGTGATCCACCAAAAGATCAGTCATAGCCAGTGAGTCATCCGTACCATACACGTGTTCGGACAAGCCATTTGTTCCATTTTTTTTGGAATTTCATGGATGCATATAAGGACGCTCATAATATATAAGTCGGTTTGAGTTTGGAGTCAATTAGCAAACTTTTAACATTAAATGTATCTTAACCTTATTAGCTAGCTAGGGACTTAAAGTGAAGCCCTTATCAGATGATAATGAATGTGACACAAGTCATGGATCCATATATGAGGCTTTGGTTCCGTCTCTTACATTCCCTCTCTTAGAGGGCAGGAAAAAAAAAACTAAAAAATAAAAGTTAGGAGTTTTGGTACCTTGTGGGCAGTCTTTTTTTGCTTGTAAATGTAGAAAATATGCATACAAATGCTATCAAATTGTCATCTTGTTGTTATCATCATCGCCATCGTTGTTGTCCTAATTTTTTGCTTTCAAATTCAATTTCAATTTGTTATAAGTGTAATTGCATTGAATATATGTTTTATTTTTTGTACTTCATTAATTATATACCTAGCTTTTTAGACTGTTTTGGAGCATATAAGGAACCACAAAAATATTTGACCGTGGTTAGTTATACCTAATAAGGGTAGCAAAGCCAAAATTGTATGCCGTCAAATGCTAGGAGGACCATGCTATGTAGTTGGAATACTAGCATACTAAATATGGATAGAAATGAGGTTTTTCTACCCTATGCTGTATTTTAAAGATGCTATTTATTGTCACCTACTTCACATTTTTATATTCCCATAAAATTTCTATCTTAAACTTTTTCTATGAATTTATGGGGTAAATCAGTGTTTAATAAAATTGAATGTATGTAATAAAAATTAATTTATTGTGTTTAATAATCCCAATTTATATTACTTTAAAAATTAAGGACCTATTAAAAATAAACTAAAATTGCAAGTAACACTTTTTATTTAATGTTGAATGTAAAATTTTTGATCTCTTATACCACTGCTGAAGTATAAAGGAAGAAAAAATGAAGTTGTTTGAATCATTAGGTGTGAATTGATAGAAGGGTAAAGGGTAGAATGGTAACTCCATGCATGTTGTGAGTGGCCGTTAGAGAAGCTTCTATTTACACAATAAATTAGTCTCGTGTATTATATAAAGGAATTTTGAGTTTGAATGATTGAATGAATGATTACACAATTATCTTTATAGAGTTTGCTAGATATCAACTAATCTAATCTAACCTTAACTACTTACTAACCTAACCACATTTTCGCACTAACAAACTAACGGCTCAATACAATTATTACAACTGTTATCACAAATGGGAGAGGTTTTAATCCTCGCGCATGTATGAGATTGGTGATGCAGTTGCAACTGCAATTTAGATTGCTCTGAGCTCAATTGTGGCCTTGGCCATGGCTTGAACTACGGCTTTGTCTGTAGTAGGAGCTGCAACCTTGGTTAACATGTGTTTAGTTGTGGCGTTGGCCATGGCTTGAGCTGTGGCTCTGTCTTTGTCAATTGCTCAGGTTGTTCTTGCTTATCATGTTCCCTCAAACTAGAAGGACTAAGAAGGATTGAAAGTTTGCTTTGAAGATATTGAAACCTTGATACAAATAATAGTTTGGTGAATATATTTGTGATTTGATCAGTAGTGGAAATGTGACAAATATGGAGCTTCTTAGCAACCACTCTTTCCCTGACATAATGATAGGTAACCTCAATATGTTTTGTGAAAGCATAAATATAAGATTGTTAGACATAGCAATTGCAGACAAGTTGTCACACCAGAGAGTGGGAACAAGAACACTGATATGAAGCTCAGCTAGGAAGATGCCAAGCCAACTTAGTTCAGCAGAAGTCTGAGCTGGAGCTCTATACTTTGCTTCTCAAGAAGACCTAGCTACAATTGGTTGCTTTTTAGCAAACCAAGAGATCAAATTTGGACCTAGACAGACACAATAACCAGTGGTGGATCTTCTATTAATAAGATTACTAGCCCAATCTGAATCTGAAAACCCATTGGGAATGAGAGGACCACTAGAAAAGTGAAGACTATGAGCTAATGCGCCTTTGAGATACCTGAGGAGCTTTTTGACTGCAGCAAAATGACTATTCAAGGGTGTTTACATGAACTGATAGGCATGATTAACAGAAAAAGCTAAATCTAGCCTTGTAATGGTTAAGTATTGAAGAGCACTAACCAAGCTTCAATAAAGAGAAGACTAAGAGAATGGTAGATCATCAGCTAAAGAAGGATTGAGATTGTTAATAACCATACGAAAAGAATATGGTTTACAATCACTCATCCCAACTTTGAGTAAAGTGTCCGAGGCATACTTGGTTTGAGAAAGAACATAGCTTGAAACTAATTTAGTAATAGAGATGCCAAGAAAATAGTTGATAAATCCCAGCTCTTTCATAGAAAATGTGGAGTGTATTTGGTTATTGAGAGTGGTGATATAAAAAGGGTCACTTTCAATAAGAAGAATGTCATCTACATAGATGAAAAGAATGGTAACAGAATTGGATGTCTTCTTGACAAATAAGGAAGAATCACAGTGGCTAACGATGAATTTTGAGAAAGAAAAAAATTAGAGAAAGTAGAATACCAAGCTCTAGGAGCTTGTTTCAACCTATAAAGAGCCTTATGAAGTTTGCACACAAGTAAAGGCTGAATGTGATGAACAAAGCCTTGAGGTTGTTACATATAAACCTCTTCTTCAAGCACTCCATAAAGGAAAGCATTGGAGATATCAAACTACTCAATAGACCAACCAAAATGAAGAGCAAGACATAAAAGAATTCGAATGGTAGGTTGTTTAGCCACAGGACTAAAATTTTATGATAGTCCACACCTTTAGTTTGAATTTGAAGAAATCCCTTAGCAACTAGCCTGGCCTTATGTCTAGCAACAGTGCTATCTAAGTTCTTTTTGAGCCTGTGTACCCATTTATAACCAATTGCTTGTTTACTAGATGGAAGAGAAGCTAGGGACTAAGTGCCTTCAAAGAGCTTCATCTCTTCAACCATAGCAATTTGCCAAGCAAGTGAAGAAACTACTTCTTTGTTAGTGTGAGGCTCATGCTAGGAGGCAATGAAAAGAAGATTGTGGAATTCGAATCTTGGATCTAGTAACCATAAAATGTACATTAGAAGTGGGAAGACAAGGAAGATCAATAAAAACAGAGGAAATAGGGATTTGGGGTCAAGAATAAGAGGTATCTTGACCATGAAGGACAATAGCAGTGGTATGAATGACAGATGATGGAGAGAAAGAAATTGGAGAATAAGGGATATCAGTTGTAGTGGCAGAAAGGGATACTGCTGGCACATTAGGTGAAGCTTCAAGAAGAGATGCTTCAGGTAAACCAAGCATTGGAGCAGAGCGGTAGCAGTCATACTAAGGACAGTTGCAACTGCAGAAGGAGATAAGGAATAGATATTTGGAAAGGCAAACAAAAAAAAATCAAGCAATTTAGGAATGGTAGAAGAAGAAGGAGAGGAAGAGAAAAACTAAAAAGAGAAGAAATGTTCATCAAAGATAACATGTCTCGAAGTGTAGACTTTACCTACAATAAGATAAAGATACCTATAACCTTTAATAGAAGATTGATACCCTATGAACACACATGAAGTTGACTTTGGTTGAAGCTTATGAGATGTATAAGGTTTGAGCCAAGGATAACATCTGCAATCAAATGATCTCAAGAACTTGTAATCAGGTTTATTTTTGAATAAGACCTTGAAAGGAGTAAGATTATGAAGTTTGAGAGTAGATAAGCTATAGACTAAAAACACTATAGTAGCAAAGGCATCAAGTCAATAGAGCAAAGGAAGAGATGAATAATGCATGAGTGTAATAGTAGCTTCAATAAGGTGCCTATACTTTCTTTCAGTCACACCATTTTGAGCAGGTGTGTGTAGACAACTTAATTGATGCTCAATTCCTTTTTATTTGAGAAATACTTTAAATGGAGTACTATGGTATTCACCTCCATTATCACTGCTTAAAATCTGTAGTTTGGTTGTGAATTAAATTTCAACAAAGGCTTTAAACTCTAAAAATTTAATAAAAACTTCACTTTTATAATGAAGATGAAAAATCTAAGTAAATTTACTAAAATCATCAATGAACGACACATAGTAATTGAAGCCTAAAACAGAAGAAGAAAATGGTCCACAAACATCAGTATGAATGAGGGCTAAAGGTTTATTTACAGTGGAGTTGGACAAACTAAAAAGAATCTATGACTTTTAGACATACAACAATGTTCACACAAGCTAGGTGCATTATTGGAAAGCAATGAAGAAGTAGAAGGTAAATCATGATGTGTGAGTATGTGATGAAGCTTCTTGGATAAAGGATGGCCAAGCCTAAAGTGCCAGCTTGGAACAGTTGAAGAAGAGAACAATAGAAGCATGCTTGAGAAGATGTTGCAGCAGATGAGGGTAATGAGGATGAAAATAGATAGAGTCCATTGGAATAACAGCCTTTACAAGGACCTTCTGAGTATTCTTGTCTTGGATAAGAAAAGAGTCTTCATCAAAAGTAATGGTACAGTGATTATCAACAGCCAACTGATGTACTAAAAGTAAGTTGGATGAAATGGTAAGAACACAGAGTATTTTTGTACGATGAAATGGAAAATAAGGCGTTGGAAGAAGTCCTTTATCAATGTGGGCAATAAAAAGAGTAGTATCATTTCTAATAGTAATTTGTTCATGGCCCTGATAAGGCTAATAAAATGAGAGATTACGTAGATCATTTGTTATGTGACTGGTGGCTCCAAAGTTAAGAAACCAATTAGAATCAGTCAGAGAAGTTAAACTTGAAAGAGAATCAATGTAGGCCTTGGCATTGCCCTGAGTTGTTAATGTGTAAGAGGTTTGAGAAGGCTGAAAAGTAGAGTCCAATCTGAACCAACAGTCTAAGGCTGTATAGTTCACTTGTCCACAAATTTTCTCAACTCACAGTTAGATTGAAATTGGTGCTTGTTTTGCCTTTGTGATACTGAGATGGAGTATTACCTCCCTTTAGATAGTGCCTACTCTGAGTGCCTTGAAACCTTCCACTATCTCTACCCCATGGAGAACCCCTTCTTCTATAATAGCCTATATGGCCTCCTCTATTAGTGTAATTTCCTCTAGTTACAAAGTATGCAAATGGGATTTTTGAATTTTGTGTGTTTGAATGAAGAATCAACATGAATAGACTCAAAACAAAGTAATGAACACAAATTTTCCATAGAAATAAGACCAGATATGGCACGTATGATAGTTTTTAATGTATCATACTCATCTAGTAGTCCATTTAAGATTAGCATAACTAGATTTTCATCATCCATAGGTGACGAGGCCAATGTTAACTAATATGTAATAGCTTTAAACTTATTCAAGTAATCATCCATTGATTATCCTTTCTTGATAATGTGACTGAGTTTATTCTTCAATTAGTGTATATGAGATCTGGATAGAGAGGTAAACCTTTTGGCAAGAACACTCCAATTCTATTGCCATTCTTATCATCTAATATGTTGTAAAATTGACTCTTCCACTTTATGTAGTTTGTGGAATCAAGCTTTGTGGTGACAAAGGCATTGAGATTCGAGATCAGCAATGTGAGATTTGTAAGTAAAGCTATAGATGTAGTAGTAGAAGAAGAAGAATAAAGAAGAAGAAAAATAGATTGTCACAGTTATGGAGTTTGAAGAAGCCATTGAAGACCTTCTTGAAGGTTTTCTTTATGAATCAATGCTCGTGAGAGCCTAGGGCTCTGATACCATAAAGGAATTCCTAGTTTGATTGATTGAATGAATGATTACACAAGTATCTATCTAGAGTTTGCTAGATATCAACTAATTTAACCTAACCATAACTACTTACTAAACTAACCACAATTTAGCTCTAACAAACTAACTGCTCAGTACAACTATTACAATTGTTATCACAAGTGAGAGAGGTCTTAGTCCTTGTGCGTGTTTAAGATTGGTGATGCAGTTGTAGCTACAGCTTAGATTGCTTTGAGCTCAATTGTGGCCTTGGCCATGGCTTGAGCTGCGGCTTTGTTTGCAGCAAGGGCTGCAACCTTGGCTACTGTGTGTTTAGTTATGGCCTTGGCCATAGCTTGATTTGTGGCTCTATTTTTGTCAATTGCTCAAGCTTCTCTTGCTTATCATTATACCCATTTAAAAATTTAATTTTATCTTTCGACACTCCTTATGCTGTGTTTGGTTAGGAGATTTGGAGAGGGATTTGGAAAGGAAAATGAAAAATATAGGTAAAATCTGAATAAAACATACCTATATTTCACATAGTTTCACACATTGTTTCTCTTTTCCTTTTTAAATCCTTCCCCAAATCCCCCAACCAAACACAGCATTAATATCTCAACTCTATTCTCATTCTTAACTTCATAATTTTTTTTTCTTTACCCCTATTCTCTTCTTCTCTTTCTCTCTTCTATTCGTTTTTTTTTTTTTTCTTCCTCCATCATCTCCTTTTGATTTATTGATTCAAGATGGTAGGTAGCAGCGATGGCTAAGTGGTAAGAAGAGGCAACAATAGTGAACAAAGTACGGAAGAGAGAAGCATGATTGTTGTTGAGGAAATGAGGGATGACATATTTAAGAGAGAAGGCAATAGGAAAAGGAATGTAGGGACTGGAGGTCACAAATCTAGGCGAAAAGGTGATAGAGAGAGGAAAGAGAATTAATGAATCAAGTGGAATAGAAGGGAAATGAGGATGGAAAAGAGAAGGATTAGGAGTGGTAACGATTATTCATGCGGTGAGAAGGAGTGGCCGCGAGTAGTGGAGGAAATGAGGGAAAAGTGGTGGCAAATAGGTGATATATTGGAGGTGATAGGAAAATGATGGACAAATTGAAAAAGAGTAATGCTACATATCATTTTTTAATATTACTTTTAATATATCACTTCATGTGTTAGTATATTATTAGGCCATGTTTGTTTGGGCGAACTAAATTAGATTAGATTAACATTCTCATGACTAATAGTTTTAGAATTGTGTATCTTATCCTATGTTTGGATTGAGTTAGGATTATAAAAATGGACTAATAGTCTAGACTTTGGCTTAGTCCTTCAATTTATATCACACCCCCCATATGGGATTGAATAGTTTATCATATGTGAAATACCATATTCGGATGAATTATTAGTTCGTATTTCAATTGTTTAACCAAATATCGAATTAATAATTTTATTGAACTATTAGTTGAATCCCAAGCTCATATACATCCAAACAAACATGGCCTTGGTGTAATAGGTTTCACCACTCATATTTATCTCTAATATAATACTCACACATATGGTAATGTATTTAAAGAAATTTTGGTCCCATCAAATAACATTATTAAAAAAATTATGGTATATGACATAAGCGAGTGTGAAGAAAATTTAAGGAAACATTAAAATTAGTAGTAATTTGGGAAAACACTTATCAATTTATAAAAATAAATAAATAAATAAAATTATTAATATTTATAAATTTTATCACCAATTTATAATTATTTTTTACAAATATTACTAAAGCGATATTTCTCAAAAAATTAAGAGAAAATATCATTCCCCCCCCTAAAAAAAAAAAAAAACTATACTCCAAAAATTAATTTCACATATGATCTTTTGATATTGTCAATTTACCCCCACACCTATTTAAATTATGATCAATTTATTTCCTGCAGTCACATTTATATTTATATTTATATTTTGACCCTTAATTTTAAATTATAGACCCAAACCCACCAATTCTTCTCTTCTCTCTCACCCAAACCGCCATCTCTCCTCGCTCAACTAAACAACCATCACCACGACCTTTCAAATCAACATCACAACGCCGCCATTGCCGGCCATTCTTAAAAAATAAAAAAAGTTATCGGCGAAAAGATATGTTTCAATTCACAAATAATCATACATAACAGTGAAACTCCAAAATTAATTTTTAATAATCAAAATAAATCAATCATAGCTAAAATTTTCGTACATGATGAATGTCATTGATAAAATTAAAATATTACAGACCAAAAAGACATAAAATATATATATATATATCTTTAAAAATTAATAGTGTGATCAATTTTTTTTCCATTTAAATGTGACTGTAAGAGATAAATTAATCACAATTTAAATATGTAAGAGGTAAATTAACAATATTAAAAGATCAAATGTGAAATTAATTTTTAGAATATAGTTTAAGAGAGAAAATATTTCCTCAAAAATTAAAGGCGGCATAGATATAACCACCGAGTTGTTAGCTAGCTATATATAAAAGTCTTTGTTTGGAACGAATTTTTTAATTTTTTTTAATTAATTAATTATTTTAATCTAACTAAAAGGATTATATTTAAGATAATGATTAATTTTTTTAATTAATTTGATAATTATAAAAGAAAAAATAAAATAACTATAATTCTAGTCTCAATTTTGCATGCCAAAGAACCCCTAAATAGTAGGGTGATAGACAAAGTGGTTCCAAAAAGACAATTTTTGGTGGTTTTTAATAAGGCCTTGTCTGTGCCCTCGTGGATGGTTGATTTGAATTGTCTTGAGATAATCTTGACCATTACAAGGAGGGATTCAAATAAAAAATGCAAGGAGAGGATCCTTGCTCGGTTGAATCTCTCTCTCTCTCTCCAACAATTAGCCACGTGGAATATATTATCTCTCTCCACAACAACTAGCCACGTGGCATATATATATGTTATCTCTCTCCTATATTAATGGATTTAAGTAATGCTCTAGTATACAATAAAGATAATATATAATTTTATCACAAAATTATATAAATTTTTACAAACTTATATGAATAATCTCACAAATTTGCATAAGTAAAATATAAATTTACATAAGTTTACTTTTACAAATAAATTTACATAAATTTATATTTAATTTATATATTTTTATAAAATTCCTTATATAAATTTATGAAAACTTATGTAAATTTATAATAAAATTACATGCCTCCAACATTTTATTGTTCTACAAATGCTATTTCAGTGACAAAAGTTTCATCCACCTAATCTATCTCTCTATTATTATATAAAAATGAATTTTTAATAACAAGATTTTAAAGGAGTTTTAAAATTTCAAATAAAATTTGTTAATTTTTACAGTGTTAAAATAATTTAAAAAATACATATTGACTAACAAGTATTTACATTTAAAAAAAATTAAAATATTTATCCACTAACCTTGTTTAAAAGTTTACTATGTTATAACTCTATCAAAATTATTGGCTAATTTAAAAGCATCCATCACCTAAATATGTTAATTTTTTGTTTAAAAAATACGTATTCCTAGCCCCTTCAAAATCACATTCGAGTATATCCTTGTCAAATTTGTTAGTTGTTAAAATCTTCTTTATTTTTATTTTTTAATAACAACTAAATTTGATGATTTTATATTAGGAAAATTTATTATAATTTTTTTTTTTATAAAGAATTTGTATCCAATTAGTCCATAACATATTCTTATATTTCAAAAAGTCTTATTATTTTGACATTGATCCACCAAATCTTAATTCTCATGTATAAGGTATTTTATGAATAATTTACTTTTACAAATATTTTTTGAACCCTTAGCAATTTGGTGTGCACTATTTCAGATTATTTTGTACTTTTTATATATATTAAACTTTAAAAATTCATAATTTTTGTTGTACATATATATATATTTTTTGAAATTTATATTTTTGAAACCTAATTAACGAGGTCTATCAAATAAGATTTTAATTGAATATGTAATTTTATAAAATAAAAAAATAAAAATAAATAAATAAATTTGATAATGTGATTGTTCATATCATGATACATTTACATTGTCAATGTGAACATTAATACACGCTTCATCGTATTATTATTAGAAATATTTTAATAATTATGTCACCCATAGGTCTTATTGAAACAAGAAAATAATTTGGACTTGGAATATAAGTAGGTGAAGAGTGATTTACGAATAAATTAATCTTTTAGATTTAAAAATAAAAATAATGCCTAATAAATAACTAAATTTGTTTTGAGTGGTAAATTACATCATTAGTCTTTATAAGAGAAATGGAGGTGATCATAGCTCTGTCCAACCCGCCCAATCCGATCGAATCGACCCAAATCAATGGATTTTGGGTGGATGCGTGTTTTTTAGCAGATGGATGCAGAAGAAATATTTCAAAATCAATAGATATGGTTTGGATGGCAAATCAACCATCCCACACAAGCATGAACCAGATCTGCCAGTAAATGAAGTTTAAAAAAAAAAAAAAATTACTAACAAGTAACGACATAAGGTGGAAATAATAAAATATATAGTTTTGTGAAAATAGAAAACAATACCTTAAAAATATGTATGCGTGGTGCTATGGTCTATTATAGACAATTAATAAATAAATAAATAAAAATTCAGATTACTAGTTATTGGAGATTGTAAAATTTATAAATTATAATTCAAAAAAAGTCCAAAATTTGTAAAATCCAAACCACCAAACCGATCGCATCCATTCACCAACCCACACAGCCTGCTCAATTCACATCTGCCAAACTGGTAAACGGATGCGAATTGATTTTTTTCAATCCGCCTAATTTTAAATGAATGATGGATGTGATACCACCCAATCCAACTTGATCCACGATCACCCCTAAGAGAAGTATCACTTTAGTCTTCATAATTTTAATTTGAACAATTTAAATCTCACACTTTCAATTTTGTTAAAATATATCTCTCTATCATGGGTTATTAACATTTTGAACAAAAAAAAAGTACTTTGGTTCCCTCTAGATTTGAGCATAATAAATTGTTACCCAAAAAGTAACCTAAGAGGGGGGGAGGGGTGGTGAATTAAGTTTCTATAAATTAAAATTAATAATACTCCAATAAAATTAATTACTAGTACAACAAATTATTAACAAGCACAATGATGAACTTAGCAGTAAATGATCAAGCAAAATAACAATAAAGTATAACTAACATACAGGGTAAATCAAATGATTAACACATAAATATTAGATAGCTATAGCAGTAGTAGGAAAGTAAAGAGATTAGGGAAGATGAGACAAACAGATTTACAGTGGTTCGACTTCGACCAAGCCTACATCCACTCCTCAAGCTTCACTTGAGATTTTCCACTATCTTCTAACTTCACAGGAATGCTAGCAACCTCTTTACAAATGGAGCAATCCTCCACGGATTTTACACAGACTTTACAAGCCCAAACCCTTGCAAATCTTAGGTGATTCACAATCACTCTCAAGATTTCAAGAACACAGTGTTTGTAACACTTTTACAAGATGAAATTGAATTTTTTTTTTCAAAGAAAGCTTACAATAAATATCTTTCAACGATAGATATATAAAATGAATCTTTGGTTTTTCTGTGAACTTCACACAGGAAAGATGAGCTTAAAACTATAAGGCTCAGTGTATAATTTCTGAGAAAAAATGTGAGTGATTATAAATCAAAGAATATTTTCAGACTTTTTGTAACTTGTTTACATTAAAAGTTTTGGTATATATAATGAAAATTATAGCAATTTATAGCCGTTGTATTCATTTGAATTTATAGCCATTTATAGCCGTTGTAGTCATTTGAATTTTTAGCTGTTTATAGTCGTTGTAGTCATTTGAATTTATAGCCGTTGTACTTCCATCATTACCAATTTGAATATCTTCTACTCCATCATTACAAATTTGAATATCATTCACTTGAACATTTTGGACCTTTTGTCCTTTTGAACCTTTATAACCGTTTATAGTCGTTGTACTTCCATCATTACTAATTTGAATATCTTTCACTTGAACCTTTTGGCCTGCTACTGTGCTAGGCTGTTTGAACATTTGTTTTGGGTTATTTGAACTCCTGATTTAATTAAACATTAAATACATTTTAACAACATTTAGGATAAAGGTTTAGGTGAAAAATAATGGGACAAAATAAATTTTGATTCTATTTTTCTCTTTCAAATAAATCATCAAAATAAATTTTGATTCTATTTTTTTCTTTCAAATAAATCATCAAAATAAATTTTGGATTTTATTTTTCTTTTTCAAATAAATCATCAAAATAAATTTTGGATTTTATTTTTCTCTTTCAAATAAATTAAAACATAATTAAATAAATCATCAAAATAAATAAGTCTAACAATCTCCTCATTTTTTATGATGGCACACAATGATGTTTTGATTTGATTTGAGAGTAAGAAAAGTTTCCCCTCAAGTCATGCTCTCTGAATTCATTTCCAAATACATAGGTTAACACATGTGTAATAAATAAGCTTTAATTAGAGACATGATATGAGACTAAGATAATATCAGATTAGTTTGAAAATAATACCATAATACATAACATCATAATTTTTCTCCCCTGTGACATTATCAAAAGGAAATCATGGGTTAAAATCTGAAGGAAGAGGAGGAGGAAAATGATAGTGATAAATGGCATCAAAACATAGATAATCAAAATAGATATACATATATATATATATGATTCGCCCTCGTATATTTTTTGTTCGTCGAAAATCGCGTCGGACACGCGTCCTCGCTTTTGCGTCAACCAACCGACAAAAGCGAGACGGGTCAATCAGTTAATCAGCTGCCCCGGCTCTCTCGCCCTCTTGTCGTCTTCTCCTCTGTCTTCTTCTTAATCACTCTGTTCGCCTTCTTCTGCTTCATTCGTTTCGTGAGAAAGATAGAACAGAAAGACTGAACAGAGCAGAAAGGTTGCCAAAAATGACCCTCCTTTCGATTACATCTCTCTCTTCTAAACCATGGCTTCCTCATCTCGTCCTCTCACTCTATTTCCGAACCTAAACAATCCCATAAGCTCTGCTGGACCGAGTGCCCCTACTCCTACTCTTCTTGTCATTTCTCTTTTTAACCTTCCTATGATGTTGATTGAGCAAATCATGACAGCTCAATCAAACATTGAAGCCAATCATTTCACACTAACGTCTTGTATGGAGACAGTGACTGCAGTCACAAAATTGGCTCACCAATTGCAGAACAGGACGAGTGAGCTCCATCAGGTTAACGCCCAACTCTCTCTGCTTCAGCTCATGTATAAGGATGCGCGAGCAGAAATAGGCGCACTGAAGGCTGAAAATAAAGAACTTAAACGAAAGACTACGTCCATGGCCCGATTTGGAACAATGTCATTCTTGGCCTTTGATAGTCAGCGAAGAGTCGTCGCTCTCGATGAAAGCATGGGGGCAGAGGCGTTAAGGGTCACCCAAGGTGATAAAAAGAAGAAGAAAACGATGGAAGATGCGAGTAAGTAAGATCGGCGTATGGCCAGAAAAAAATGAATGGTTTTTTTTATTTATTTTGATCGGCGTGTGGCCGTAAAAAAAAATGAATGGTGTTTTTTTTTTATGTAAATATTTGTATCTTGATTTGTTATTGTGTTTATGTTTAAGTACTGAAAAATGAAATTAAAAAGCAGAGAAAAAAAATAAGAAAATTAAGGCCAAACAAAAAATAATAATGAAAGACCAAATTGTTAATGAGTATATGAGAAGCATTTGAGCATGATCTAATTCTCAATTTCTTAGCAAGAGTATATCAATCTCAAGACTATAATAGATATAACAGTGTATAGATCAAACAAGGTTGCCAAGCAAGAGCATAAATACGGAGCTAAAGTTCAAGTCACTCTTCCTTGAGGAGAACGATCTTCCTCTTACATTATCAACAACTAATCAGCTCAAAGGTCATGTTGTAAGAACTAAGATACCAAAAGCATAGAGATACCAAAATAATTAGTAATACTAAAACAATCAAGTCTCTTTTTCTCCCCCGATGACATTTTCAACAAAATCAAGCACAAGGTGGGAGTATAGTACAACATATAGGATGAAAGAATGTAAGTCTCATTATAGCACAAATAATCATCCATATCAAGGTAGCTCTATGATACCAAAAAAAAATGATAGTACATAATGATCATGTAATTGAAGCTCATACCATTTAACAATAATGGGCAAAAAAAAAATAGTAACATGTGAAGGTGGAAGCCCATAAGTTTGATATCAAAAACAGAATAGAAACTGAGGGGATTTTAAAAAATAATCAAGTTTAAATTCTTTCCCTTATTTTATTTGGCAAAATTAATAGGAGATATGATAAATGAAAGCTCATAACTGAAATATTCTCGTCAATAATATCAAATAAGATGTCAAAATGATACCAACATGCAATCTACTAAGGATACTAATATGCAATCTAGAAGATTTAACCATCATAACTCAAGCATTATGTAGAATACCAACTATTACTCATAATAGGTTAAACTCAATATAATCTCATGGAGCTAATGTAATTCAAAAAAAATGAGGCATGTTTAAGGTATAGCAATCCATATGCCAAGAAAAATCATAAATTTCAATATGTGCCACACATTTAAGCATAGGCATGATTTTTAGACAAGAGCATCATCAAAGAGTATACATTACAAATCATATGAAGCATAATCAATCTTTTTCATATCAAAGTAATAACAGTACTAGCTCAAAGGATATAAGATAAAATTTTTACCTCAAAAGCTTAAGAGAGTATATGAGACATACGTTAGGTTCAAGAGATGGAAGTTTTTCAATCTTTAATTTTTTTTTATGAGGAGTTCATCTAAAAAAGGTTTAACAAGTATGTTAGCAAAATG
This sequence comes from Camellia lanceoleosa, assembly GCA_025200525.1. Lineage (NCBI taxonomy): Eukaryota > Viridiplantae > Streptophyta > Magnoliopsida > Ericales > Theaceae > Camellia > Camellia lanceoleosa. The sequence goes on from CM045770.1 coordinate 95,925,812, forward strand.
ATTTTCCCCCTAAGTTGGTGCTACCCTTTTCTAATGTGATTTGTGCAAATATAGCATTCATAGAATAATCACTATTACTCAATAAAAATGCAACACAAATCACTTCTTATCACAAACTCAAAAAGTGAAAAATAATTCAATGATCAAACAAGAGTTTGGAATGATATTTTTCAAAATTTTCAAGTTGTAGCACATAGCATAATATACATAAGAAAATAGTGTTATGCTCGTTGTTTTATTAAGAAATGATGCAACAATCTCATTTAATCACATAACATTATCAAGAGGCATTTTCATCAATTCAATCCACATGCTCAAATGTGATAAAACATTTTACTTAATATGGAACACAACATGAATGTTATAAACAATTAATTCAACAATTTATCAATTAAAAGCATTTCAAGAGATGTATGCCAATATAATCTATATTCAAAAGATATTCAATAGGATAGATGCAATGTCTCTACAAACGTATGATACTTCTTTTCATTTAGATATTGTTGATGGATCATAATCAAAGAATTTCACAATTCATTCAAATATTCCAATGTAAAGCATATAAGCATGAAATTTTTATATTGAGCATATTCTTGAGATCACAAATGTAGACTTCAAAATATAGATAGTATACATCTCAAAAAATGCTATGACATCAAAATTGACTCTACAAATATATGACTCAAAAAGGAATTAACATATTAGTATGAAATCATATATAAGATGTGAAAAGTATGCTCACAAAAAAATTTATCACTTCTTATCTCTTTTTCATAGCAATGGATGACATGATATAAAATGTTAATGAATACATGAATCATTCATATTCTAATAGGCATTCATCAAAATAATATAATTCTCATTTTTGAGTTTAATGAATGTTTGAAAGAAACTAGCAGAACATGACTTAGCAAACATAGTACAATTAGGTTACATGGAAGTAATGATTAGACACAACTTATTATACACAAATCACACCTTAAAGAATATATAACTTTAAGTTTAAAGGTGTGTTAGGAGTTATACCTTTATTTACCTCTTTGGAATCTTCACCCATACATTACCTCTATTGTTCATCTTGGTAATTTTCATTTCATCATTCTTCTTCTTGTAGGAGCTGATTTTGCTCTTTAGATTGAACACTTTTGTTGTACATTTCCTCTCGAAGTCTTTGGTGTTCTTTGAGATTTCACCTACAAAATATCTTGATTTCTTTCTTGGTACCCATGCTTTCTTGGGTCCGTGGGGATTTGTCTTAAGAACATTTAATCTCATAAAAGGTTTAAGAGGATCAAAACCAATGCCTACTTTGTCAAAAACACATCTTTTATTTCCAAGAAGCTTGTTGAGGTTTTCTTTTCCGTTTACAAATTTTTCAAGAGTTTTATTTAAATCCTCAACATTGTTTTTCAAAATGTTTTTTTTATTGGCAATAGACATAAAGTCATTTTTCAAAGTAGCATTTTCTATTTTTAAAACACCTATATCATTTGAAAGAGAAGTAACTAATTTTTTTAATTTATAATTCTTAACACAAACATTTCTAAATATGTCATATAATTCATTGAAAGCACTTTCAAGTTCTACATAATTAGAAATTACCTCATCTTGAGTGGATTCTTCTTCTCCAAGAGCCATGAGACACAGGTTGGCTACTCCATCATTTTCTCCCCAAATGGCTTCCTTTTTACTGCCATCCATCATTGAAAGTTCATGAGTCATGAGTGAGCCTAGGAGTTCTTCAATGCCTAATTTTGTTAGGTCTTTTGCTTCTTGGATAGCTGTAACCTTAGCTTCCCATTCATTTGGCAAAGACCTAAGTATTTTTCTTACAAGCTTACCATTAGTATAAGATTTACCAAGAGATTTTAGAGCATTAATAATATTCGTAAATTTATAAAGTATCTTAAAAATAGATTCAAATGATTCTATAGTAAAGAGTTCATAATCATAAATAAGCATATCAATCCGAGACTCTTTTATTTGGCTAGTTCCTTCATAGGTGATTTCAAGTTTATCCCAAATCTCTTTAGCAGTAATACACCCAGAAATTCTATTGTACTCATTTGCATCTAGTCCACACACAATAATAAGCTTGGCTTTAGCATTAACTTGAAGAAGTTTATAATCACGCTCATCAAATTTATCCTCAAGTTTAGGCACACTGATATGGTCTACTACCTTGGTAGGGATTTTTGAACCTTTAGTGATAATAAGCCACAAAACATAATTGGTAGCTTGAAGATACAAAGTCATTTTTTCTTTCCAATGAATGTAATTACTACCATCAAAGAGAGGTAGCATATTGCTAGCTTGTCCTACAACAGAGTAAGTAGAATACATGGTTGTTATGGATCAAAAACTCAAGATTGTTAAATCTATACAAGAGCCCCAGGCTCTGATACCAATTGTTACCCAAAAAGCAACCTAAGAGGGAGGGTGAATCAAGTTTCTACAAATTAAAATTAACAATACCCCCAATAAAATTAACTACTAGTACAACAAATTATTAACAAGCACAATGATGAACTTAGCAGTAAATGATCAAGCAAAATAACAATGAAATATAACTAACATACACGGTAAATCCAATAATTAACACGTGAATATTTGATAGCTATAGCAGTAGTAGGAAAGTAAAGAGATTAGGGAAGAGAAGACAAACAGATTTATAGTGGTTCAGTTTCAACCAAGTCTATATACACTCCTCGAGTTTCACTTGAGATTTTTCTCTATTTTCTAACTTCCCATGAGTGCTAGCAACCTCTTTACAAATGGAACAATTCTCCACGGATTTTACACAGACTTCACAAGCCCAAACCCTTACAAATCTTAAGTGATTCACAATCACTCTCAAGATTTCAAGAATACAGTGTTTGCAACACTTTTACAAAATGAAATTGTATTTTTTTTTCTTTCAAAGAAAGCTTGCAATAAATATCTCTCAAAGATAAATATATAAAATGAAACTTTGATTTTTCTGTAAATCTCACACAGGAAAGATGTGCTTAAAGCTATAAGGCTCAGTGTATAATTTCTGAGAAAAAATGTGAGTGGTTATAGATCAAAGAATATTTTCAGATTTTTTGTAACTTGTTTACAATAGAGGTTTTGGTATATATAATAAAAATTATAATCGTTTATAGCCGTTATATTCATTTGAATTTATAACAGTTGTACTTCCATCATTACCAATTTGAATATTTTTCACTCTATCATTACAAATTTGAATATCTTCCACTTGAACCTTTTGGACATTTTGGCCTTTTGAACATTTATAGCCGTTTATAGTCGTTGTACTTCCATCATTACTAATTTGAATATCTTCTACTTGAATCTTTTGAACCTTTTGGTCTACTGCTGTGTTAGGCTGTTTGAACCTTTGTTTTTGGCTGTTTGAATTCCTGATTTAATTAAATATTAAATACATTCTAACAACATTTAGGATAAAGGTTTATATGAGAAATAATGGGACAAAATAAATTTTGATTCTATTTTTCTCTTTCAAATAAATCATCAAAATAAATTTTAAATTTTATTTTTTTCTTTTAAATAAATTAAAATATAATTAAATAAATCATCAAAATAAATAAGTCTAATAATTTTTTTTATTCAAAATTTTAATAATAAATAAGAGATATCACACTGTGACAAAACTAAAAATATATAATTTAAATTGAAAGTGAAACTCTGGTCAAACTAGAGGTACCAACCACGTGATTGACCCCAAAAAAAAAAAAAAAAAAAAAAAAATTATTTTATGAGTCTTATAGAATCGAAAAAATCATGTAACATCAAATTCATACTTTTTCATGACTTTGCACGGTTTCTAAAAGAAAAAAGATTTGGACCTCGAATCCTTCTCCCCCGAATCCCCCGAATGCCCAAAACGACGTCGTTTTGGGCATTCCGTTTTTTTTTTCTTTTTTTCTTTTTTCTTCCGCCATTGTTGAGCTCTGCTAGAAAAGGGAGAGGGAAAGAGAGGGAGAGGGAGAGGGAGAGGGAGAGAAGAGGGAAGAGGGAGACACACACACACAGAGAGGGCCGTGCATTCCGGCCGATCCTCCGATCGTCGAGCACCGCGGTCGTCGCAGCACCGCCGCCGATCGTCGAGCAACGTGATCGTCGCCGCACCGCGAACGTCGCCTCTGCCTCCGCCCGGTTCCTCCTCCTCCTCCCTCCTCCTTCGTCTTCCTTCTGACCTGCAAAAGAAAAAAATGGGGATTCGGGGGATTCGGGGACCTCGGATTCGAGGTCCCAATCGCTTCTCGTTTCTAAAATTGCAATTAAAATTTTTATTTTGAGTGACAAAATGGAAAAAAAAAAATTGTGAAAATATCATTTTTTTTTGGCAAATAATATATTACTGGAGAAATTATAAAATAAATCTGAAGATTTGACCCTTGTAAAAAAATAAATCACGAGTTTTAATTTTATCAATTTAAACACTAAATCTTTTGATTTGTTTTGAAACTAAACCATCAGTCTATGTTCATTAAGTAAAATTGATAAAATATATATATATATATATATTTGTTGATATTTTATCTATTAAACTCGATGTTTGAAATATCATTTTTCATTAAATTTAATGACTAAAATATATATATATTTTTTTATCAATTTTACTTAACAAAAATATGTAGATGATTTTTCCTTAAAAAGATAAACTACCAATTGGTCCTAAAAGTTGGAAGTAATTCCTATCAAGTTCTATTGAAAATAAGTCTTAGGCCAAGTTTGGGTAGTATGAAAAAAGTCAAAAAGCTAAAAAGTTACTCAAAAAGTTAAAAAGTTAACACTATTCACCAAAAGTCAACAATTACGGCTGCACAATTCCCAATCTTAATTTTCCCATACAAATCAATTTTTACAATTTTTTATTACACATTTTTTCATAAAAAGTCAAAAAGTTAACCCAAACATCCATATTTTTTCCCTCAACTTTTTAGTCCAAAAAGGCAAAAAATGCACTTATTTAGGACACCCCAAACAACCTCTTAGTAAAATTGTCGCTAAAATAATTTTTTGTGACGATTTTTTGCATATGTCGTTAAAAATTGACAATTAGTGACTTTTTTATTATGATTTTTATAAATTATCTCTAAAATTTACAATTAATAACGTTTTTCAAACTGTCGCTAAAAATTAAAAAATTAGTAATTTTTTTTAGGCAATTTTTTTAAACCGTCACTAAAATTTATAATTAGTGACATTATTATGATAAAATTTTTAAACTGTTTGTAAAAATTAATAATTAGTGATATTTTTTAACAGTATTTGATAAAAAATATCATTAATTCTCACCGAACTTATTGAATAATAAATTCACCTATTAAAATATAGGAAAACACTACTCCTATAAAAATTCATTTTATTTTATTTTTTTATATTACTGTAGAATTTTCAAAAAATAAAAATAAAAATAAAAAAACAAAATATCCACTGTTCATATAAACACAAATGGTTAATTGGGGGCGGTGCCGGCCAGATGAAAGAGAGAGCCACGTTGACATACAGGACCGCAACTGTTATGTTGTGTGCCTCCTCCTCCTTCGACTCGCTGTTTGTTACCACGTGTACGGCCTCCAGATCTCACCAAAATGACCTTGATGGGCTCTCTGTGTCACCTCACTTTCATGCCACGTGCTCCTCAACCATGGCCCCTTTGTTCTCACTTAGCCACCTTGATTTCCTATATATAAATATCTGAGTTGACTCCAATAGCCAATTCAAGTATAGTGAAAATTAGGGGTGTTCGTGATTTGGATTTATACGATTTGCGGATTGATTTAGATCCATCTGTATTTATGCAATTTGAAAAAAAGATAATTCGCAACTGTCCATAGTATGGTTTGTAATTTGTGCGGATAAGGTTTGCGAATGTACGGACGGTTGCTGACGGTTTGAGGATTGGAATTTTTTTCTTAAAAAATTTATTTTTGAGCCTTATTTTTTTATCATTTTACAAATATTTATTTTGATCCATTTTCTAAAATGCTCAAACATTAATAATTAATGAATTAAAACTTATAAAATTAAAAACGAAACAAAATCAATTCGTAACACAAACAAATCATTCAAAATCTTAAATCAAATCATAAACTAACACAAGCACATATTTCAAAATCTTAAACTACAACTACATATTCATTAAGGAATTTAAAATTCCAAATCACACTTCATCCGGGACAAGTTCAATTATGTAACAATAATAATATGATCAGTATTTATTCAGTTTCAATTGATATAATACTATTAACAAATATAATGTTAGAGTAAGTTTAAAGAATAATAAGTATTTTGTTTTGGACAAAAATATCTAGGTAGGATATAGGAATGAAATCAAAAGTTAAAATAAAAAAATAAATAAATAAATAAAAGTACAGACGGTTTTTTGCCGGTGCGGGTTAAACCCGCAATCTGCCCGCAACCCGTAAATATGCCATATTTCAAACCGCATCCGCCCATATTGTATTTGTGAAACCGCCCATTTACATGCGGATTGGACAAGTTGGACGGTTTTTATAGATCGGATAAACCGTTGTCCACCCCTAGAGAAAATCATTGAAATATTTAATTTAAATAGCATATAAGATATTTGATTTAGTAGATTTTTTTTTATTATTGAGATATTACTTTTCATGAAATAGTTAAAAGTTCTTTTTATTGTTTTAGAGAAGATTTTATTTTTAATTTTATCTCTTAATTTATTTGTTGATTTTTTTATTTGTTGAAATTTTTGATTATTTATTTAAATTTATATTTATTTGTTCAAATTTATATCTATCTGTTCAAGTTTTTTCACTATCTATCTAAAAAAATTTATCTATTTAATTTTTTAACTAACTGTTTAATTTTTCCCCTTATTTGTTTAAATATCTGTCTAAATTTTATTATTTGTTCAATTTTTTTCGTAAATTCTATCTATCAAATTTTAGTAAGCAAATCTAGACTGTGTTTGGAAGGGTTTTGAAATCATAGTTTTACCCTTACATTCTAGTATGATATTTGATTTGAGTTTTGGAAAATCAATTCCACCTCTCCTTTTAAAAACTCGTTTCAGGCAGGCTTTTAAATTTTAAAATTTGGCCTATCGGTCGTCCTCCCAGACGTCCGGCCGATTGACCTAAACAGTGCGATTTTATTTTATTTTATTTTTTATTTTTGCAATTGGCACTTGTTTTTATTTTATTTTTTTATTTTATATTTTTTATAAAACAATATTTTTGAAATTTTATGAGTTTTTAATAGATTTTTGAGTTGTGTGTTTGGTTATGAGTTGTAAGTTTTTATATCAGATATCATGTCACATCAAAAATTTCCCACTCAATTCAAAACTCTTTTCAAAACTCATTCACCAAACAAATTTTCTACACTCAAATCATAATTTCAAAACTCACAAATTCCAAAATACAACTCATATTCTCAAATTATATTTAGAAAATTCTACGAAACGCTATCTAAGTTTTCTCTCTTTCTTTGCAACAACATTTATTTGTTAAAATTTAGAAATGCAAATCATCACCAAAACTAGCTCTATCATCTCATCGTCAACCACATCAACAATCTTCTTAAACAACACAAAAATGGAGAACATATGAGGGAATTTTTTTAAGAAACATATCCAAAAAAAATATAAAATTTTTCTTAAAAAAAAAAGATCTTAAAAAAATTTAAAAAATAAAAAAAATTTCTAATACATAAACTATCAACAACAACACTTGTTCAAAGCCTCAATTTCCATTAATGTTACAAGATGAAATCATCAAATGTTGTTTTGTTCAAGCTTGTTCTTGTCCACGACCATTTAACCTCATTCCCCAATCGTCCATGCACACACATACACGCGCGCGCGCGCACACACACAAAAGAGATGGCCTTCTTCTTTCTAAGACTCGACTCAACTCGCCAAAGAAGTCACCGGACACCTTTTGCTTTCACAACCAAGATTTGGATCTGGAACCTAGATCTGGAAAATCAAAAACCAAATCGTCTCTATGAAACATATATATATATATATAGAAAAAGAGAAGAGGAAGAGAGAGAGAGAGAGAGAGAAGAAAGAGGGCGGCAATGGAGATGGCGGCGATAGTAAAAATGTAAGGACCAAAATAACATAAAAAATGTAAGGACTATCAATGTAACTTATCCATTAAATTATGATATCACATATTAGTATCAACATGATGATTGTTGTATTAAATTTTTACTCTAATTAAAATAACTTAGCTTGTTCATCCTTGGAAAAGACACACATCCTCACACTATATATAATATACATAACATAATCACAACATTCGTAAAATATATAACATGGCATAACTTTTCCATAAAAATAATTCTTAACATTTATATCTATTCATAACATAACCATAAGGCCATAACATAATTATAATATATAATTCATAACTTTTAGTATAGGATGAGTGCATATCATAAATTCCCTTTATATAATCATAAAATGACGTAATAATTCTGACAATGTGCCCACTTTGAAACAAAAAAAAAATGATATATAAATTTATTTTTTAAACTCAATGATATCTAAGTGAGATGATTGGTTGATCATTAAGGAATATATAAGAGAGAGTTGCGTTACATATTTTAATTAATTGCCATACCTTTGAGTTTGACAAATAAATCTAATTTTTAAATTTAAATATTATTACCTTTTTAAAAATATATGTCACATATTTCTCTTGTCTTGATAGAATAAAATTGAGTTACAAATCAATGTAGTTGGTTATCGATAATCCCATGAGATAATTCTCATTACTCTGTTCATTTTTATTTTTTTATATCATACGATAAGATGTGAGTAGAGTTGTATAAAATATTTCCCAATTCACTAAAATCACACCAATCCGTATCAATTCGCACCGCTATATCCGTTAATCGCGATTTGAACTTTAAAATTTATAATTCACTTTCGAAATCATTCCGCTCCGTTATAATTAATACATATGAATATATATTTTTTAATTTATAATAAAATATCAAAATAAAAATGAGTATGAGAGAAATTTAATATATGAAATTTATTACAAATTAATAGTCATATATATGAAAAAAATTATATAAAATTAGTTTGTGTTGTATATATAAAAAATATTACGCGAATTTGTATTATGTGTTATGTAAAAACTTGATAATTGGTTATAATATTCTTCAATCCGTCTAAAACTGTTCAAACTACAATTTATCAATCTGCCAGTTCTCTAATCTGTCATTCGATTTATAATTTTACTCTCAAATTATTCAAATCGCACCGTGCACACTCCAAAATATTAGGTATTAATAAATTAAATTATAATAAAAGACTCATAATCGCTTTTATCAATTCAAATCTTAAACTTCTAACTTTCCCACAATTTCAAAACAAAAAAAAATTTACATAAATCATTGAGTAAAGTATCCTGTCCTACGTCATTCATCTTGACGAATCTCAATATGTAATCCAACTATCCAATCACAAATTCGGCAAAAGATTTGGGTATTCGTAATACGTCAACACACCCAATTCACCAATCAAAATCGATCTATATAAACTTGGCCAATTGTCATCATTCATCTCAAGTAAGATAGTCAATTACATTCATCCACCATATTTATGTCCGTTACGATAATCCTATAATAATAAAATAATCATTACACCAAAAAAAAAAAAAAAAATTATGAAAATTTTAGAAAGGCGTGTTAATTTTTTTAAAAAATATTTTATGTTATTGCTACGATTAGTTTGTTCAACTTAAAATAACTAGAATGTTATAAAATATTTACTTTGTGATGTGGTAAAGTTTTTCATAAAATTATTCCTTCAAATATTAAAAACAAAAAATATGCCTTAGATGATACTATCAAGAACTAGATTTTTTTTTTTTTTTTTTTGTGTGCAAATTCTATGAGAAATAATCAGAAAGAATAAATAAATAAATAAATAAATAAAATTTGGCCAAAATAAGCAAGGAGTACAAATCCTCTAACCATCTAAAATCATAATGAACATGGTGTATAAGGACAAAAAACCCAAACCACAATAATATGCATGTGATATGTTCCTAAAAGGGACCCAATCATGCTAGTATAATCTAAAACACATACTTGAAGTCTAAAAAAGAAAATCCCTAACAAGTTAAAAATTCCAAGGTCATGCTCTAACACATTTAATAACCTAAATACGTAAAGTAAGGCATCATGCTAAGTAACATACTAGAATGAACTAAAAAATGAAATCGATTATTTAATACACAAATTCAAGAAGGGTCATCATTGAAATCATGTCTTATTGTTCATAAAACACTAAAAATGACATATAAAAAAAAGTTGTAAATAACATAAAAATAATTCTAAACAAACTAAAACATATTGAAACTTACCATGAAAAAATCATAAAAAATATGAAGAAATAAATGAAATCTTAAGTTACTAGAAAAAATCATCATTAAACAAGAAATACGCGTCTCGCTCCAGTTAACAAGCATAATTAGATGTTAACTAAGTGGACAGGATTGAACCCAAATAAAAAAGCAAGATCAAAAGCATTTTAGTAATAACTATCAAGCCATGACATGAGGGAGAGAGAGAGAGAGAGAGAGAGAGATATCAAACTTGATATAATGACTTGTTGAATTGTGCCATATTAAAAACTACCTAGATAGATGTACACACATACATAGTCCACAAAATTAAGTAATCATATCAAGGAGCACTCAAGAAAAGTATTAGATCCCCTCATCCACTACTCTGTCTTTTCCCCTTTGCATTCCATTGAGGAAAAGAAAATGAAAGGAAAATTTGAAAAGGTGGTGGACACAATGCAAAGCTAACAAGGACATAACAAGATGACAATTGTAAGGACTGGTGCCACTTTTTCCTTCTATCTGCTTCACAAAAGGGCTTGAAAGTGAGTGATGGATTAAAAGGTGTGGTTTTGTAGGGTTTTATGCAAAAGTTATCAGCCGGATATACTAAAATAAAAAATAAATAAACAAAAAAGTTGGTGTTAGGTAAAGTGTCATGTGCATTGTACCCCTGGGGTTCAAAAAAAGGTATGCTAGGTTAATAATTTGCATGTAAAAAGGAAAAAGATGTGGTTCATCCACTACAACACACCTTTTCAGTTTTTATTTTTAATTATGAAGCAATAATTATTTTTACTTAAATTGTAAATCTAAATTTACTCTTTGCTACATGTTTTTTTATGTCTTTATCTTACTTCTCATTTATTTACCAAGTAAAAAAGGTCTCATTTATAGATCTTATATTGTTGAATAAGTGGATAAATATAGATAATGAAATGTCTAAAACATTCCACTGAGAGCAATGCTTATCTTGAAAATTAGAACAAATTATGAGCCTACTGGGAGAGGTTATCACTATCCATGGCCGACCAAGTTTTTAGGACAAATTACATGCCTAGCTGTTATAATTTATTTTTTATGTTAATTTGATTTTTATAATTTTAATTTTAATTATCAGTTTTATTTTTGAGATTTTATGTTGTTTAATTGATAATGCTCCTTCAAAAATTGAATTGAAATCGAAAAAATAAAATATTTCATTTACTCTCCTTATAATGAATGAAGGGTTGGTATCCAATTTGAAATAGTTCATTCAATTTTGAAAATATCATTTTGTCTTTGATTTCTATCCAGTTTTTAACAAACGTTATTAATTAGACTGAATTGACATAGCCTCAAAAATTGAAGGACAAAATTGATACAATGAAAATTATAGAGATTAAATTAACACAAGAAACAAATTACAAAAACAATGAGTATTTTATGAATTCATTTTGTACACCAATGTCCCTATTATTTGGTGACTAAACTACCTTTTTGTCGTCAAATAACTGTATACAGCGACTAAACCTAGAATTAGTAACTTAAAATATAGATTTTTGGGGACTAATATTATTTTAGTCGCCTATTACTATATATTTAGTGACTAAATTTTTTTTAAGTCTCCAAAAAACAATATGTCTCGACTAAAATAACATGGTAGCTAAACCGTCAACCTTTGGCGACTAAAAAAAAATTAGGCCCCAAAAAGTACATTTTTGGTGACTAAATTTGTTTTGGTCACCAAAAGTATAATTTGTTGTAGTGGCTATATGAATAAAAAAAAATAATATAGAATAATGTGACTTTTACTATGGCTCTACGAATGAGATACTGAATAAAAATTATGATGTATCTATTTCATTTAACTTAAATAGGGGCATTCTAGAATACATATTGTCAAAAGGGTATATACCATATACAAGTTATGACATTTGTTGTGTTAATTATCACAAATGTCATAATTAAATCACTTTCAATCATAATTAAAATAAAAATAAAAACATAATGAGTTATTACCAAACATTATATAAGATATAACTAAAATAATAATCATAATAAATTATAATTAATACTATAATAAATCAAAACAAAAAATTACAAACATCATAACTGTTTATATGATATATAGCATTTTAAAGCATGCACTATAGAGATTCCGATTGTTTTGGGAAATGCTAAATAAGTTAATTTTTTTTACCTATTACAAAAAAATATATATAAAAAGAAAAAAATTAATGTGACTCAAATAAATTAAAAAGTTAATAAATTAATTTATAAATCATTTCTCAAGAGAGATCTAGGAAGATGTAACAATGCCCTAAACAAAATAACATTGTGGTTGTGGCACAATTGAACCTGTCTTCCAATGTTTTGAAACCCGGACCGGTGAGCGAACCGGAAAAGTGATCCGGTAGACGGGTTACCGGTTCAACCGTCGAGTCGAAGCGGTCGAACCGTAAAGTCATAATTACGTCATAAATATATTAAAATATATATATATATTAAAAATAAAAATGTAAAAATGAAAAAAAAATTAAATTCAACAAAATAATAGAATTTTCAAATATCACTCACAATGAAATTGTAATTTACAATAATAATGTGACATGCCTTATTTTTATTTGTTGAAGACCTTTCTCTAAATGGGTTGCGCAACCTTTTGACAAGCAAAAATCACTACACAATCTACACATATATCAAAGTTAGAAAATAGAACATATTATAAATACAATCATAATAATGAAAGTAATAAAAGCATTATACTAAAAGCAATTAATATTACCTATTTGTCAAATAAATACACAAACATAATCAAATAAAAATACTGTAGTTTACTACATCAATTAAGAGTCAAATTTCAAACACAAACATAAACCAAGCAAACATAGAGATAAGATCTATAATTCCAAATCTTAAAACATAATAATGAGCATCTATCCTTCCTAAATGAAAGTAAATAAATAAATATAAATAATAAAAAAAAGTTCAAAACCAATCCACTACAAACACATCATGCTACAAAAACTTTACTTTTTTGCCTAATTCCTTGGCAAGCCCTCCATTAGCCAAGCATCGTCATTCTCATTTTCATTATTGCTTGTGCCAACTCCACCACTTTGAGCATTAGATCTATTATCCATGTTGACATCACCAAATAATCCAAGGTCAATATCATCTCCAATCTCTAAGACCACATCATCCTCGTCATTTCTACAATAGTTATGGCAAAATCAATAAGTAATCAATTTAATAATAACAAAAACATTGTTATATAATAATGAAATAATTAATTACTAACCATCACGTAGACCATGACATTGCCTCTTATTTTGTGGAGCCGAACTTTCTTGATAAAGCATTTGTTCTAACTCATCAAAATCAAGAAGAGAAGGCTCTTTTTCATCTTCAACAATCCAAAACTCGATTTTGTCAATACTTTCAATGTCAACTGGATCATAGTTCTTCATTTTGTTAAAATGCTTATAATTTTCACTTAAAAGTAAGATTACTTGAATAAATATTCTATTAGTAAATGTATGACAAGGTAAATGGTTCATTTACCTATTCTTCAACCACAAATTATAATGAATGTATACGAGATCATTAAGCCTTTGATGTTCCAATCTATTCCTCTTCTTCATATGTATATGTTCAAAAACACTCCGATTCCTTTCATATCCAGAAGAGCTACTAGTTTCACTAAGAATTCGAATAGCCAACTTTTGCAAATTTGGAGCACTATGGCTAAATAACTTCCACCATTCATCTTATTATTAAAAGAAAAGAAGAAATAAATAAATTAGATCTAATATTACACTTAAAGAATTATTAAGCAATCACAATGAAAAAAAATCAAATGTAATAAATAATTTTACCTGGTTGTGTTGTCTTGGATAGAATAATAGCAAGCTCTCTTCCAAAACTTTTTAATTAATCTCAAAACAATTTTGCTTCATCCAAGAGTTTTGTCTTGTTACATATAGCTTTTGTTTCTATCATATCAAGCGCACTTGCCATAACCTCTAGTTTTTTGCAAAATGATGATTGATCATATTGAAAAGTTGGATTCATCCAATAAGCCGTAGCATGGATATATTTGCGTAATGTCCTATCCCAACGATCTTTGATAATACTTGTATAAGGCTTATACAATCTTTTTTTTCTTCATGAAAACATTCTTAATTACTAGTTTTGCCCTATACATGCCCTCATATACATATCCCATTGAAGGTTTTTTATCTCCATCAACAATATGCAACAATCTCATGAGTGGCTCAACAATCTTAACAGTAATCAAGCAATCATTTGAAAACTTACTATCTAAAATGATAGCAATAACTTCTTTTGCTTTCTTATCTTTTGCATGCCTTGAATCGACAAAATCTTTACTTGTCACTAAGGCTTTCAAATCATGCATATGTTTTGAATACTATGCAATGCAATGAAAGTAGTGGCAAAATAGGTTGCTCCTAGGCGCACAATTTTAGTCCATCCTTTCCTTTTTCTCAACCAAGCTATCAATCATTGGCGATTGTAAATTAATCTTGTCACACTTGATTCTCTAGAGGCAAGCTCTTTCACATGATTCAACTTGGAAATATCACTTAACACTAAGTTCAAACAATGTGCTGCACAAGGAGACCAATTAATATTCTTGTAAGTTTGACTAACAAGCCTTCCAGCAGCTACATAATTTGCCCCATTATCTGTCATCATGTGCACAATATTTCTTGCTCCCACTCACTCAATAATTTCTTTAAACAATTTAAAAAGAAGAGGAGCATCTTTTACAACATCAGAGGCCTCAACAGATTTAACAAAAGTGATTCCTCTAGGGCAATAGACAAGAAAATGAATGAAAGTTCTATGTCTACCATCAGTCCAACCATCACCCATAATTATACACCCAGTATCAGCCCAAGTACTCTTTACAAAATCAATAAACAATTGAAGCTCTTTCTTTGAGTCATTCAATAAAGGAACTCGAACTTCATGGTAGATAGGAACTTTCTATCCTAGATCAATGGCGATTGCAACATTAAACATGGGCTGAAAGTATATGGAATTGACAACATTCATTGGAGCACATGTATCATACAAAAATTTTGCTACAATCATATGTGCACTATGTACAACTTCTTTAGTTGCAAGGGCACTTTTGATAGTTGGTTGAGAGCCCGGAGTGGTCCTTAGTGCAAAAAAATTATCAATTTTTGCAGGGTCCTTTCCTTTTCCTCTTTGTGTCATTGTTGCCTTCCTTTTATTCCTACTACCACCACCTTCATTAATTAAGATGCCCTTATTGCGTTGTGGAATTATTTCTTTAATTTCAGCATCATCCTCAAATTTGAAAATAACCCGACCAAAGGGATTAGACTCCTCACTTTGTTTATTTTTCTCAATAATTGCTTTCAAAGCCTTTTCCATTCGATACCTAACATCACCTGGAACTTTCTTACATGGCCCAACCTCACCAAACTTTCCTGCAAGATGTTGCTTCATTCTATTAATCCCTCCACCTTTGATAGTTTTCCCACAATAAAAGCATGTTAAAGTTTTCTTCCCATCGACAGCTCACCCCTCAGTTACATGGTCCCATGCTGGATTAGATTTACCTCTTGTTGATGATGAGGTATTAGAGTGTGCAGTTGAATTATGGCCAGATGAATCCATTTCACCTAAAACAATCCTATATAACACATTTAGTAATATTTGAAATCATAAATTTATTATAAAAAATAGCATGAAATCAGAATTTTATTATCATGTAGCTAAACATAATTTATTATCATTTATTATATGAAAGATTATATATATATATATATTAATGTTTCCATTTCTCAGCAACCAAACAGAGTAACAATTACGATGATAAAGGTAACTAGCTATAATGAATAATATTTGAAATACAATAATTAAGTCAAGAATCACATAAATTCCATTTCTCAACAACCAAACAGAGTAACAATTAGGATAATAAAGGTCACTAGCTATGATGAATAATATTTGAAATACCATAATTAAGTCAAGAATCACATAAACCAATCATAGAAGTCATTCCCAATATTATTCAATTGATTGTATGAAGATAGCACTCAATTGTGAATTTATGTTCTAATTTCTGTTCTTACATAATTAAATTCAAATTCACGAATCCAAATGCAACCTTCAAGAATTATTGAAATTAACACAGATGCCTACCAAGAATAACAATGTTTAATGGAAGCAACAAAAATATAGATGTAAGTTCAATAAACAGGGACCTCTGTTTTGGTCTGTACTATGTTGTTAAGTTGATATCAATATTCATGGAGATCTAAGAATACCAACTACTATTATCACTATTATTGGGACTGCTAGAGCCATGCTTTCCACCTAAAACACATGGAATTTCTTAGGTATCCCTAAACTCATTTGAGAAGCCTAACCAAAATCGACAAGGCAAAGCCAAATTTGCTAAAGAATTCAAGCATTATTTTATTTTATTTTTTTTAGCTGCAATTGAGCCCACGGTGGTGGCCTCATTATGCCCTTATTGTAAAAAACTAAACTAATTACCCAGAAAATAAAATTTCATCTGCAACAAACAAAGATGAAAAGAAAGCTCTACTCACTCACAAAAAAAAATAAAAAAATCAATGGGCTTTGTCTGATCTGATATTAAAAAATAAAAAATAAAAAACCAACAGGAAAGGAGAAAAAGCAAAGAGTAGCAGAAAAGAAAGAGAAGGAACAGAGAAAGAAAATACTTAGCAATGAAACAAAGCAGCAATAAAGGTCGTCAGTCGAAGTACTCACCTCACCGGATTTGTGTCCTCCATAACTTCCATTCACCACCAAAATTCTACGGAGAGAAAGTGAGATTTCAGGCCAAAACCAGCGAGTGAAGTGACATCCTTTTGAGAGACAGATGAGCCAAAGAAAATTTGTTGTAGCCCTAGAATTTGGGATTTTTTTAGTGTTATATATTACTTCAACAAACCCGGCCAGTTCCTCATAAGTCGTCCGGGTCATCAGGTTTGTTGGTTGAATTGGCGAGCCATCCAGTTCTCTCATTTAAGAACGGTTCTGAACCTCTTCCGGGTTTATAGGGTTGGCCGGACCGAAACCAGGCCCGGTTTCCGGTTCGACCGGCCGATCCGGTCCGGGTTTGACTTCATTGTTGTATTCTCCACTATTAAACATGGTTTTGTTTTGTTTTGTTTTATTTTAGATGGGATACCATTAAGGCAGGCCAATGTACCGACTTGACCCAACATAATAAAAGTTCAGGTTTCTTACCCAACAATTGAGGAATTATTGAATTTTAAGTTGTTTGTACATGTCCAACAAATAGTAAGAGATTAAATTAATATAAAACATTAAAAATAAAAATAGTAGATAAATTATAGAATATTATTGAGCAAGCACACAAAAACTTAATAATCAACCCTATATTTGATTACAGTTTTCAAATCATAATTTCAAATTAATTTTAAAACACATTTTGAAAATATGTTTGGTAAATCAGAGAGTTTTTGAATTTTTTGTCTACCCGGTCATCCATCCAGACATCCTCTTACACAGTTTTTGAATTTTTTGGTCTACCCGGTCGTCTCCCGAAATCCTCCCGGACGTCTAGCTGGTCGACCAGCCGATTAATCGAAATAGTTTTTTTTTTTTTAAAACAATTGGCACCTATTATCTGAAAAAAAATAAAAAAATAAAAATTATATTTGTTTTTGATGTTTTTAAGTATAGAAAATATTTTTTTTGAGACCAAAATGACAAATTATTTAGACATTTATTTAAAATTAACAAAAAAACAATTCAAATAAAAATTAATTTGTCATAGTAATTTTTTTAAAAAAAATTAAACAAAACAATTAAAAAATTTTCCAACCAAATATACAATCAAAAGTTATTTTAAAGCATTAGTTGAATATTTTTGTTAACAAATAATAATATTTGTTTTTAATATTTTAAATAAAAAATATTTTTAGAATTTTTTTATTTTTTAAATAAATTTTTTTTTTCAATAATTATTTTTTTGTGAATTGAATTTTAAAAAAAGTTTGGTTATGAATTTTGAATAGAATTTTCAAAAGAATTTTGACTTATGTGTTTGGTTATGAGTTATAAGTTTTTAAATTAAGTTTTAAAATTAAGTTTTAAAAACTCTTTTCAAAACTCATAATCAAATACTCAACACTCATTTCAAAAATTCAACACTCAATTCAAAACTCATAATCAAACAATTTTTCTCTTTTTAAATCATAATTTCAAAATTCACAAACTCAAAATACAACTCCACACTCAAATCATAATTCTAAACACAAACCAAACGCTACCTAAGACTTGCTTGGTAATATTTATATTTATAGAATTTTTTTTTTCTATTTTTTGTTTTTAAAAACTCATAAATACAAAAAAAAATTGTTTTCACTTGTTTAATTTAATTTTTTTTTTCTTGATTTCTTCCTCTTTCTTCCATTCTTTTCTATCACCACCCATTGCTCATATTGTCAATGACTTCCTCTACCTCTGACACTAACTACCACTACAGGAAATTCATTTTTTAGCGGCATTTTAAAAACGCCGCGAAAATCCTAAAAAACGCCGTAATATCTTATAGTGACGTGTAAAATTTTCGCCGCTGATAGGGCCGCCACAATAGCTACACAACGTTGAAAAACGTCGTTAAAAACATTATACGGCGTTTCTTAAAACGCCGCAAAATCTTTGACAACCGTCTCACCTTCCGTCCCCAATTAACGTGTGACGTGAGAATGACATCATTTAGTGGTGTTTTTTCGAAAAACGCCACTGTTTTTATTTTTTTATCCCCTACATGAATTAAATGTGTGACGTCACAATGACGTCATTTTGTGGCGTTTTTTCAGAAAACGCCACTTTTTTTTTCTTTTGTTTTTTTTGGGGGGGGTGGTTGGTGGGTTCCCTGCTGGTGGTGGAAACTGAATTCACAATTTGGGGATCTCATGTTTTATGTTTTCTCTATGCAACCAAATTGCTAGATTTAAAACCAATTCTCAATAAATGCCATATACATGCATAATATAATCTCACCAGAATCATCATTTCAAGTAAAAATTTCACATCTAGTGTCAAATACATGCATATTGTCAACTAAGACATCTAAGCAACCATGAGTCTGTAACACATTGTTTCCATAGGACGCAATTCAAACAAAGGATTCCATGCCCACATTGAGTTTTAGAAACTCAGGACAACCAAAAAAAATTTTAGTATGGTTTGTTGACTTCCAAGTCTTGTAGCTTCTTTTCATGGTAATCTAAAAGATCAACCTTGTGTCCAAACAATCCCAAAAAGCCATCATGCCTCAACCTTTCTCGAGTACAGTTTGCTGACTTCAAGCGAACAAGCCTCCTATTCAATTTATCTGCATCACTCTAGAAGAAGAAAAAAATCAAATAATTAGAAGTCACAAAGGAAAAAGAAAGCAAGTTGATATAGTTTTAGGATGTGCACTAAACCACATCTGAAGTGTTATATCTAAAATAATTTTGTTCTAATGCTCCAATTGAACAATGTATGAAAAGGAGTGCAGACTGCAACTAATTTAATCTTTCAAAATGCTCAAAATTTCATTCACATGAACCAATTACACACAAAAAAATGCCGATGATAATAATAAGAGCACAATAAACTATTCTAAGCTTTTAAGTATGTCTTGAGACACTTAATTGAAGAAAATAATTATCTGATATCTCATATCAGATAATCATTGGGACATCATTGTTTTTTATAAGAGATTTATAAATCATTTTTCAATATACATTTGTGTATAATATGCAAGATAGATACAAAGCAGGGTGGGGCCCAACAACCAATTTTCTATTTTCTATATAATGCTCTGTTTTGTCTGTGCATATACACAAAAGAATGAAAAAGAGACAGCAATAGCAGGATCTCCACTGACTTCAAAGGAGAGAAATTCTACAGTAACCCGTGACTGTTTTTCATTTTGATGAGTTTAAAATACACACAACACAACCACCCTTGACACACCACTTTTTGATACTTTCTGCTTAGGGCTCAACAATGTTGGTCAAAGTGCAATTTTAAACACAATTAGAGGGCACCAATTAATTAAAAAAACAAGTATTTTTTTTACTTCTCTTTTTTTTATGGCAAAGAAAGTTTCAAGACAGTCACTTTAGACCTACCCCTACTACAAGGTAAAATCTTGGATGCTTATGAGTCACAGATATTAGATAAAACCAGAGAGTTAAACACAAGACTTCCTCATTCCATATATTTCTGTTTAGTATCTCTTTCCATTCAGGAACCAAATTGAAGAAAAGCATTATCAACTAATTTTATATAAAACCCCCAAGTGGAGGAACTATGATAATGACACTTTTAGATGTTAACTAAACATCTACTTCTTATGCAAAGGACTAAAGCGAGGAACCACAAAAACCCATACAGACATTCTATAAAATAAGTTAGTTTGCCTACCATTGATCCTCAACTTTAGTAATCCCAATTTCCATACTAGGTGATGAAGACAATTTCAAGTTTAAAAGCAAGCTATTGTGCCTAAGAGATCAATAATGGATGATATTATTGTCTTTTACCTGATAAACTATCCATGTAATCTTCATCAATATAGTTGTCCATGATATTATTGTCTTATACAAGATAAAAGATTTTATTGAAAAAATAGATCATCATGACTGAAAACAAGGATGAAGAGGCCTAAGAGCAGTGAAAAAAGAATTCCACTCCAAATCAAAACAAGACTACACCAAAGATCCCTGGTTCACCCTTGTCCACAATTCTGCATTTCCTATATAGACAAAATGGTTCAAAAAGTATGTGAAAGAGACTGTTTGTGCCTACCAACATAGTTTCAATCAATAAGATACATGGAAGAATGATACTCTGTAAAAAAGTTTTGAACACTATCAGTGACGTTGATCCTGGATGAGACGAGGATATTCTTACTAATATAGTAAACTGATGTGGCTGAGGTTTGGATGCATAGAAATAGGCAATCCTTTTTGATGAAATATAGTTAAACTCCTTTTTGAGGAAGCAAATCCAACTATAATGGTTTAGAATGAACTTGAGTTTGTCATATCTACTTTTTCTTCTTCTTTTTTTTCTTTCTTTGATATGCGAACCTGCATTTGATAAGAACAAATAACATGAATAAAATGTCATATGAAAATTTCATAATTAACTATTACTCATTTCCTCGGATGAACGATGACAATTAAATGATGAGGTGTATGCATGGGATTGTTGTTGTGAATGCACATGTGTAGCAGCTAGTGCAACAGGCCCACCCATGGCCTGTTGAGACTCCAATTGCTCTATTCGGGTTTGTTGAGCTTGGATTGTGCTTTGCATCTCCATTTGTACTTTCTGTTGATTAAGCATAGCATCCATCATCTCCTTCATTTGCATCTCCATTTGTGCTTTATATTGGTTAAGTTGCTCTTGGACTTGCGTTTGGATTATACGAGTTTGTTCTTGCGATTGCCTATATCCGCCTCCAAAGACATCTATCGGGGAAGGACCCAATCCATATGTTCGAACATGACCAAGTCGCTCAGGCCCTAGAACCTGTGTGATAATTTCTTCATCTGTAGCATTGGATTGCACCCCAAGGTCCTTCATTTGTGTCTACAATTGTTAATTAGTAATTAGCCACCAATAAAATTGTTCATAACTAGTGCTGTTAAATGTAACCTGCTTCCATTGGGCCATATGAATTCAATAACATCATCAATCCAGATTCCAAATTGTTTCAATGACACTTCCACTTCACATGCTCAAATTCAGAATTCATAAAAATACAGTCCTTGACTTGTAGATTTGGCAGCAAAAAAAGGTAAATGGAATCAAACAAGAAGCTTTCACTAAATTATAGATTTAATGTTATTATAGATTTATAATTTATAAATTAGACCTAATCATTAAATCTATAAATTATAGTATTCATAGCTAATCTATAATCTATAAATACCTAATCAATTAGCTAACGAAGTACTAAGTAAGGCTGATTTTGTAGAATCTGTGTTTGAGGCTGTCAACAAACACAGAATTAGTGTTTGAATCTGTGTTTGAATCTGTAGAATTAATTGGTTGGTGAGCTCCCATTTCAAGGTGATTCTGTAGAATCTGTGTTTGAGGCTGTCAACAAGGTGAAACTTGATTTTTGCAATGGAGTATGGGAATCAGTACCCCAAGCTGCTTGTGATCTAATTGCTCATATGCTTACAAGGGATGTTTCAGCGAGGTTCAATGCTGACGAAGTTCTGAAGTTTGTAAATCTGTGTGTGTAAATAAAAGATGCATGTGTTTGGTGTGCCGGTTAGCCATGGAAATTTCATTGTGCAATGAACAAAGCGTTTTAAGTTGGCCTGTTCTTAGAGTCTATTCCAACATCAGACCTTAGCATCAACTAAACCAATCTATAGTGACCATTCAATCTACTAACCTTGAACACATTCTCAATGGACTGACCACATCCAAATCAAGTCAAAGGGCATATAACAAGTGTGCAGATTCCGTAAACCAATGCCATCCAGCATAAAGACAATTATTACAAAAATAAAATTTCAAACTTCAGAACTACACCCTTGTGCTCTGTGTACTCCATAATACTTCAAAATTCTAGCGTAAGCTTTTAGTGGATCAACTAAAACCAAAAGAGTCTAAGCTTGCAGTTAAACACATCCCTACTTAATTCACCAGCAAGAAAGTTCCTACATTTGATCACGCGTTAATTGAACATAAACTCCATGCAATGACACGACTTAGCAATCAAAATGCACAACACAATCAAATTCCACATAATTTCTCATTCATTGCCTCACAAAGCAACCCTAAAAAGCAACCCTAAAAAGCAATTCGAAAATTAATTGAAAAATCTAGGGTTTGCAGGACAAACACATTAAATTATATTATGAATACTAACATTATAAACTGTTAAATTATAGAAAATTAAATTATGAATACTAACATTAAATTATAGATTTCATGATTACGTCTAAATTATAAATTATAGATTTAATGTTATAAATCTAAGTTATTGTTTCTCCTTTTTCCCCAGTAATTTCATAACATTTCTTTAAAAAATAAATAAAGAAACAAATATGAGACAAGTATCTAATACATTCCATACATGCAAAGTATATAATTATGGTGCTACATACCATGACCTTAACAACTTTATCATTACTTGGTTTGTTATCCTTCGTGTACCCAGCCATCCACACCTCTAAGCGAGTTGCAGGAACTCCATTCTTCTTATTAGTTTCCTACAATTACACTTAAAATTAAATAACAAAATCAAAATATACAATTTCAATTTGAAATATAAAGAAACTATATACCTCTACTCGAACAACTGAGAATAGTTTTCTACCAGTTATGTGATTTAATGTCTTCTTCTTCCGAATTTCTTTGTTTTTTGTACTTTTTTTCTGTTACATATGAACACAAACACAAGATAATTTATTAATTAACAAACTCATCTTATGAGATTACGATAGAGTTCAATAAACAATTTAAATGATACTTGTGCCTTCCGAGTGCCACAATAATAGACTAAGCTTCGCCATTAATGCTCATGTACTCTTTCGGGCCGCTGAGTTAACCTATCAGCATCGTTGTCGAATGGCGTATATCCCAATTGTTTAACTCTAGCCTTCCACTATCTCCATTTTTTTCCAACAGATGCCAAAACAAATTTCTTCATTGACTCGTCGACATCTGTATTGATCTGCAAATAATTGGCAACTTTGTGACTATTGCATACACACAACAGCAACAACATATACGTAGCAACATACACACAGCAGCAAGCCCACAGCAGTAGCTAATTTCACAAATCAAGATAATATTAGCCGTTCCTATGACCCAACGATGATGATTGAAAAATTCCAAGTGTGCAATGGCAATGCTGGTATTTGTCTTACAAACAAGCACTATTTTGGGTAATTAAATATAATAATTTTTATTTTTTATTTTTAATCATTTTCCTGGAAGGTAGAAAGGTCAAAGCCCTGAAGCCAGACAGCAATGCAGAAGAAAGAAAAAAAATACAAAATAAGAAAAATAAAACTATAAAATAATAGTAATTTGGTAAAACAGAGATTCCTCTAAAGTTGCAAAGATCGCCCAAGAAAGCAAATGACTATTGTGTAAGTACATGTAATTACTTGTATAAATACACACACATATATACATAGATATTCAGCTACTTCATTGAATTCTCTCTGTTCGAATTATTCAAGGAAACAACAAAAAGAAGAAACAAAACAAACTGGCAACTGTAAAATATGAAACAAATAAAATAAATAATAACAAATTAAGATTAAAATTGATATGTAAAATGAAATAATTCTTTTACCTTTACTTCTCTTCAAATTCTCTCTTGTTTTCCTTCGGTACATGGCTCCAAGTTCTATAAGTGAGGGGCATAAGGTTCCCATCTCGAGCTAAAACACCCAAACGAGAAGCCAAGGGTGTATACCCGTCAACCACTTGGTTCAACTCATTAGGCACAATATGTAAAATGTCACCACTTGGGTTCCAATCACTACCATGCATGAGTATTGGGCCTCTCGAACTATGACCTACTCATCCAAATATCAATATCAAGTTAGAAGATACTAGAAAGAATGATAATACAAGAATTGAGCAGTCAATGGAGCAAATGGAGTAGTGTCACTTAGTTTAAAAAAAAGAAATATAAACATCAAAAGAAAAAAGAACATCAACAGAGAAATCTAATGGAGTAATTCAATTGAATAAAATAATTCATACCAGCAATAGTGTCATGTGTTGAACCAGTACTCGATGATGTACTAGGCAAGCTACCTGGAGGATACCATGACATGGGTGGATCAGGTATGATGCGTGTACTCTACTCTGAACTCTCATCTGAACTCCCACTATAAGAACTCTAATTTGCACTCCCACTGTAAGAACTCTCAGAATTTGCAGAGGCTGAATGTTGCCTCTGCCTAGAGCATCGTCGATCTGTCATGCCAGTTTACAGAAGACCACAAGCGTACGTGTAGAATTTTATGGGTTAGCAATGAATATAAAGTCCAAAATATTAAAAAATTTATCTACAAATTCAAATTTTAAACACAATCTTAATATAACAGATATGATCCTTCTCAAGGACATAAAAGGTTGTCTCAAGGACAATCACGTTGAAAAGCAAACAAATGACGCATTTTAAAAGCAAAGGTTTCATTAACATGAATATCCATGCTAAAAGCACAAATGTAACAATGAATATGAAACAAAATTACAATATCATATCATTTCTTCATCATCTTCAGATTGTGTCTGTGTCGATATCCCAAGAGGTCCAATAGTTTCATCAATAGTTGTTCCAACTTCACCTTACCTAACCCAATTTATGTCCTCTTCACAAGTAAACAAAGTTGCATCTAACTCTTGGTCGCCAAATCCTTCCACTTCATTGTGATGTTCTCCATCATTAATTGGTTGTTCTCCACACACCTCATACAAGTCTCTAGGTTTCATCTTGACTACAACATCCCAATCAGCTTCAACGAGATCATTAACATAGAAAACTTGTTGTGCCTGAGATGCTAGGATGAATGGCTCATCACTATTTTGTTTCTTTGTATATAATAAATGATTGAAATTAACAAGTGTAAAACCAAACCCATCCTGCTTCAGTCCTTTGTTGTTGTCAATCCAGTCGCACATGAATAGCACATATCTACAGTCGTATGAGTAATACAATTCAATAATATCTGTTACATATCCATAGTATGTTACTTCACCTTCCACAGGATTCATGTCTCTGGTACTTGCATAGCTACAAGTCTTTGCTTTCACCATAACCCCACTATTTTGAGTTTTTCTTCTCCACTCATGACTTCTCGTATGATACCTAGTACCATTAATTATATACCCATTGAATCTCGTGGCCTTTTTACTAGGTCCCAATGCCAAAGTTTTAATCTCATTTGACAACACAGCATTTTCAATAGCTAGAAGCTTTTCAACCTATTTTTACAAAGTCAACAAAATTAAACATCAACTAACAGAGAATTAAAAATTGAAAACATGAGAATTGAAAATTAAAAACATGTAAGTTATTAGTACTTACATGAGAATTAAACCATCTGGGAAACTCATCATTGTGACGGCGATCCACATCAAAATCTTTAAGACGACGATGTGACCGCTTAATAAAATCACGATGCTCCCTATACATTTAAAGTACTTATAAAATGCAAGATACTTATTAATGGTATCAATAAAATTTTAGAACAAAGATTGTATCTTACTCTTGATATGGGACAACCGCAGCAGTGTTAAATAACACATACCGATGAGCTTGTACCCATGATATGTTATCAAGTGCAAACCCTTTTCCTTTTCCTAAAGCATGACCCAGTAATATCCCATGATTGTCACTAACATCGTAATTCCTTATTGGTCGATTCAATTTTGACTCGACATCATCCAAGTACCTTGAGCAAAAGGTCATACACTCTTCAACTAAGTATTCCTCTGCAATTGAACCTTCTGGATGACTTCGATTACGCATATATGACTTAAGTGTCATAAGATACCTATAAACAAACAAATGCACACATGACATTCAATTATAAACAAACAAATGACTACAACCTTAAATTGGAGTAGAATTGCACACCTTCTATGAAGTACATCTAGTGATATTGCACTGGACCAGCAATCTTGGCCTCCTCTGCTAAGTGAATAGGCAAGTGCTCCATTATATCGAAAAAGGATGGAGGAAAAATTCTCTCAAGATGACAAAGTGTAAGAGCAATTTGGGATTGAAGACGATCTAACCTATCTGGCTCTAGAGTTTTGGAGCACAACTGCCTGAAGAAATTGCTTAACTCAATCAATGGTTCAACAACTTTTTTCGGTAACAAATTTCTCACTGCTATTGGAAGTATTTGTCAATATATGGTTGTCATGACTTTTCAGTCCAGCTATGCTATGTTGTTTGAGGTTAACACGACAAGAAATATTGGATGCATACCCATCTGGAACTTTGATATTCTTCAGGAGTGTACAAAACAAACCTCTCTCTCTATTGTTCATAGCAAAACATGCAGGCGGCAAATAATACCTGTTCCCAACCCTTTTTTTAGGATGTAATGCCTTTCGAATTCCCATAGCTTGCAAGTCTCAACGAGCATTTAAATTATCCTTTCCTTTCCCATCAACATTTAATATCGTCCACAATACATTATCACACACGTTCTTGTCAATGTGCATTACATCAAGATTGTGGCGAATCAAATTATGCTCCCAATATGGAAGCTCAAAGAAAATACTCCTCTTTCTCCAATTATGATCCTCCTCATTGTCCTCTTTTTCCTTTCCTTTCCTAGTCTTTTTTTGTCTGTTAGTTGGTTGATACTTAGGCCTTAGCTATCGTAACACATTAGCCCCCGATAACCGAGTTGGACATGGTTCAAATTTAGAAGTTCCATCAAAAGACGCACCATCTTTTCGAAATTTGTGACTCGCATTCAACCAGCAGCGATGCCCCATGTAACAAATTTTCCTTCCATTCTTCAAATACCGATGTCAAGTACGTATGTTACAACAAGGACAAGCTAAAACACCTTTCGTGCTCCATCCAGACAAATTTGCATATGCAGGTAAATCATTTATTGTCCACAGTAAGACCGCTTACAATTGAAACATTTGATTAGTTTCTGCATCGTACGTCTGAACACCATTTTTCCATAATTCAATCAGTTCATCCACTAACAAGCGCAAGTAAACATCAATGTTATTGCCAGGTGAAGAAGGACCATCAATGAGCAATATCATTATCATATGAGGTTGTTTCATGCACAACCACGGTGGCAAATTATAAGGCATTACAACAACTGGCCAACTGCTGTGAGCAACATTCATTTCCTTGAATGGATTAAATCCATCCGCTGCTAAACCTAGTCTGACATTGCAAGGCTCACTCGCAAACTTGGGATACAAAGTATCAAAATTTTCCAGACAAGAGAGTCAGCAGGATGTCTCATTTTGCCATCATCAATTCGGCCCTCTACATGCCATCTCATTAATGAAACAGTTTTGGATGACATAAACAATCTTTGAAGCCTTGGAATCAAAGGAAAGTATCTCACAATCTTCTGGGGAATTCTTTGTTGCTTCTTTTTATAATCATTCTTCTCACCCTCAAACTGTTTGTATCTAGGTGTCTGACACACTATGCAATCATCCCTACTAGCTGTCTTCTTCCAATACAGTGAGCAATTTCTTGGGCATGCATGTACCTTGTGATAATCGAGGCCCAATTCCCTAAGGAGTGCCCTCGTTGCATAGAACGACTTTGGCAAAGTTTCACCTTTTGGGAATGCATCCTTCAAAAGTTTAAGCAACATCGTGAAAGACTTGTCGCTCCATCCACTAAGGCACTTGATATGCAATAATCGAACAACAAATGACAGCGTTGAAAACTTGTGACACTCTGGATATAACTCTCTTTCGGCCTCCTTCAATAAACTGAAAAATCTTTCAGTTTTCTTATCCGGGCCTATTTCGATATTAGAACTTCCTGTCTCATTACTAGCAAGATGAACCAAGCTTGGTGGAGGAAGTCCGAACCCCTCATATATCATTTCATTAACTTCACCGCCATCATTCGAATCATTGACATTCTCATTCAATGGCACAGACGCCGGTAAATCTTCCCTGTGAAAAATCCATCTGGTATAGCTTGGAAGAAACCCATTGACCATTAAATGTTCCCCCAAAAGGTCTTTCTTTACTAGTTTGACATTCCGACACCGTTTACATGGACATGTGACTTCATTTGATAGAGGATTATTTTGGCATGCAAGTTTAACAAATTCCTTAACCCCTTCTATATATTCTGGATGCAACCTATGCTGATTTATCCAACTTTTATCCATCTAACTTCGTCTTACACTACAAATGTCATTGCCAAATCAACAAGGTTCAAAATTATCATTTCATTTTAATTATTCTTAACCTCAATTAAGTACATTACAATGCATGCGACATGACACCATTCACCACTAACTCTTCTCTAATAGGTTGGTTCATCCTACTTTCCCATTCAGGAATGCACAGTCTATATTGTAAAAAGTAGCTCATACCGCTCTATCCATTTCTAACGAAATTTTGGCAGCATCTCCCCATGATTCTCCAAGTACACGACATAGACTAGGTGTACTGCTACACCTTGTCTAGTATGCACTCAGAGAACATGAGAAACTACTACACGAAATCTTTACAAGATGGACTACATTTAAGCGGTAGAACTACTAATTACAACATAGACTTGTGCTCCTGAACTGTCCCAATTGGACAATCCAAGAAGAGCTTCATCAAAGATGACTAGGTATCTCTAATGAAGATTCTTGGACGGGTCTAAGGCTATTTATGTATGCATGGATAATTACTTGCTAAATTAACAACTGTTATGATTATTGCATCCCGGTGGTGCAACCTGAATCAAAACTATTAAGCATACTAGAAACATTTCTAGCATGAAGCATATTAATGAAGAAACTAAAAGTTTCTACAATGCTCTTGATAGATTATGATATAGAGATTCATAAAAACTGACTAGGTGTCTCTATTTATCACCAAAAAAAAAAAGACTAGGTATCTCTAATGAAGATTCTACAAGAACAACCAAATCCATCAACGGATCTAACATATGTACACATACCCTAGTTATTAATAGAGACGTGTTAAAGTTACATAAATACCATAGAATATGTGCATCACTACAAACTCGACTGTAATACATAACGTCATTGTTGCTACATTTCTACTTCTAGTAATCTCAATGCAAAATTATCAAGTCCAAGTACCACATTCTCCAACATATGAATTATGAAGCATCAGAAAAATGATCTTTACTTTTGGTTATATTCATATTACCAAGTCAGATCATGTCAGTCAACATTTCAAAATGCGACCAAGAAAGAGAATGGCCATATTATAAACAGTTGTTTCTGATCGTAAAAATGAACTTGAAAACCAAAAAAAGAAAGTATCCTGCTATATACATGATCAAATCCTGGCTCCAGCTCACAAGTACACCAAACTGACCAGGTGATGTTCTGAAGTGTTTCACATCATCACATTGAAATACAAGTAGAATTCCTACAAGCTTTATTTTCATAAGCAATTGCAAAGAAATGATGATCAGAAACTCAGAAAGTAGCACATGTACACACCTTTGACTCCTTGCAAAACAATGGATCAGAAAACCAAGTTTCATCCATATGTAAACCAGGAGTTAGCATCTTTCGGTTGCAAATGACCGCAGCCATAGAAGATGTTAGAACCACTCTTTTGATAGATGGAACTTTTGCACATGATCTTAACACATTAACTGTTCCCTTCAATGCAGGATCAATTAGTTCTACCTGAAATATGAAGCAAAAACAAAAGATAAGTCCCATTAGACTAATAAGTTGACAGTGAACAAATGATAATTCATCATGCATTACATATTAGAAATCTGTTGCATCCTACTTTATTATACATGACCTGTAATTGATCTCATGAACAACCCTACCCCTAAGCGATTAGAAATGGAATCCTTGAAAATATTGGATGTTTTTTGTTTCTCTTGGAACAGAAGTAGCAGAACCATTTCAAAATAATGGAGAGAGAGACAAGGGGACAAATTTTTCACATAAGGGAGCAACTACAGTTGACCCTTTAATAATTTATGTCTCTAAGAAAATTCGAAAAAACAAAAAACAAAATACCAAATTCTTATAAGATCAACTCTTATCAAGTATAAGCATTACATTGTTAATCACATGGCATAATCTCTTTCTTGCTTTCACTAGGGCTAAGGAGTTGTTTGACAACTCAATTCAACACTAAAAACTGAAAGTATTCAGTGAATTCATAAGAAAAGAATTTGCTTTGTTGCCACTCCCCTCAAAATTCTATTATCGTCACTTTCTCAATAACCATCATCACCTCCACCTTACCATCACTACTGCTGCCACTGTCACTTCACTACCACCACTGCCGCCACCAATTCATTTATGATAAAAAGACTAGTGCGAAGATGTGAACCCCAAAATTCATAGCCAAGCCACTTAATCTAACTATCATTTGTATCAAAATTGTTACAAAATTTTTCTCTTTTTTTTTAAAGTAGTTTTGGGTTAAATTTGCATTATTAGCATTTTCATTTCCTTTTGGTCTGAGCTTAGGAAATTAAGCTCAAGCCTGATTTCAGGATTGGGCCACTACATTTTATGTTTATGTAGTTTCAGACTGGCCTGAACATGACTCTAGAAACCAAAAAATTAATTGATATGTCCAGCAGATTAATTTAGAAAATATATACAAACAAAGACCAGTGGTACAGTGCAAAAACACCAGAGCCCTTGGAGTCAGCCAAGCTCATCATTTGAAATTGTACCAGAGAAAAATAGATTACATGCCCCCTTAATACATACTCTAGAATAATAAAAACTATATGGAGTTATCTCAACCATACATTTGGTTACTTTATATATATGAGAAATGTAACAACAATATGACTTTAGGTTTATTTGTTGAACTGCAAAATTGGATTTCCAAAGTTAGTGATATATCAAAGTGATATTTAAGCTGGGTAAGATAATAATAATTGTGGTTCTGTGGTGAAAGAAAGTGATACTTGGAACTACTTTATTACAGAAATGTATCGTTTGAAGGTGCAGAATGAAAATTATTACATTCCCACTCTGTAAGAAAAACAGAAAACTACAGCATTCACTTAATACAAAGTCATGCTCCATTAGGTTCCCAAGAAATGCAGAAGTTATACAGGAAAACAAAGCAGCAGTTGTAGAATTTCAATGGGTAACAACTAACATCATCATGGTCATTGCAATCAAGTGCACATAACTCAGACAAAGAAGATAAAAGGAACTGCATAATTTAGCATGCCAGATAACAAATGTTCATAAGGTTGTAACATGATGGATGCAGACTTGCAACCATATCTGCAAAATGTACAATACATATATATATCTATGTTGCTAAGAGTTTGAATTATAAGATTATCAACAAGCAGATGATACAGAGGACCATTGGGAAGTGGCTCATCAAAGCCAAGACAAAGTTTTAGTGAAGCTTGAGGATCAAAGTTGCTATCGATGCATTCAGCTAACATTCATTTAAATCATGCTAATATTGATTGGGATCTTATCTAGTGAGACAAGTAGAGCCAAGTTGTATCTGAATTGAGGTAAACACACACGAAATATAAGATGAGTCACACAGCAAAAGAAAACTTTTCAGTAATCCAATTACTGTTCTCAGAAATGTTTTTCATGCACAAATTTAAATGACTCTGAGTTGTTGTCACTATATCTTGCAAGCTATCAAGTTAAGAACTGGATGCTAATCACACACACACACACACATAAAAAGTACTTGTTTTACATTTTCTCTTACATTGCAGATAATTCTCCTTTTAAATGTGGAAAAAATAATAGAAGGGATAAAAACAAATAACCACATCTTTTTTGAAATATTTCAAAAATAGTTCTACTCAAGAGCATCATTTTTTTGAATAACAAAATTGGTTTTTATTCTGGATGCAACCTATGCAAGTTTAACATATGTAGTCTTCCTTTATCTTAATGTAGGTCTTTTCTCCCTCTAATAATAAAAATTAAAAATCAAACTATTATTATTTCCGTTGTGAGAAATGTAAACGAAAACAAATTTAAAGAGGATTGAATAGATTAGAAAGAAACATTAATAGCTTGATGTGTGTGCGTAAGAGAGAAGGGAGATACATCCACCAAATCCAAAACAATGAACTCAAAACAATGAAAAATCAGAGATCTGAGTTCATACAAAACAATGCATATATAATAAAAACTTACAGATCTGAGTTCTGCAACAAAAAAAAAAAAAGACCGATTGAACGAGATCTGGAGACCTTCAAATCTGCGACAGGTTCTGAAATTGATAGATCTGAAATTGATCGAGAGTGTTTGAAATCGAGCGAGAAAGATTGTTTGAAATCGAGCGAGAGTGAGCATTTCAAATCAGTGAGAGTGGGGGTTTTTGAGCTTCAAATCGAAAGGGTTTCTGAGCTTTGAAAGTGAGACTGAGAGGGAGACTGAGAGTAAGACTGAGGGAGAGACATTTTGAAAGGGACGGAGTATTGAACGGTGTTAACAAGTTGACCCAAACAGTGCCGTTTTACTGAGATCAGATACAACGTTTTTAGAAACGTTGTATTTAAATAATCTATAATGGCGTTTTTCATAAACGCCATAAAAGAAGCGTTGCAATAGCCATCTTTTCCTGTAGTGTACCTTCACCACCCATTGCTCATATTGTCAATGACTTCCTGTACCTCTAACACTAACTACCTTCGACTATTATCTTTTGTTAAAAATCACCTTTGACTATCACCTTAGATGGCTAACCAATCACCACCATCTCAAACTATTGATAATCACTTTCAGTCACTATTTTTTGTAGCCAGCTACCGCCAACCATCGGTGGCAACCACTTTTGGCCACCACCTTCTATAGCACACAATCACATCTGGTCACCATTTTCAACTATCAACAATCAATTCTTGTAGCCACCCATTTTCACTTATTTTCAAAATAAAATTTTAGAATACTATATACCAATCTATTTTCATTTTTACTTAAAATAAATATAAACATATTTAATATTTTCTATAAATTAAAACTGTCTGACCTATTTTCAAAAAAAAAAAAAAGGATATGGCTTCCCTTTAGTCCAGATCTTGGACTTGTATGTGACATTTGGACTCGTAAGTCTCATTCCAATAATTCAAACTGTTTATTTTATAAAACTTTCATATATATCATCTGCACAAATAAATAAATAAATCTAAAAATTGTAGAATGTTGAATTTACCATATGTTAATAAATTAAAAGTCGCTAAATTTACCATTTTCACTTAAAAGTTAATTTTTCTATTTTGGTTTTACATCTTTCTAAATATATTCTCTAACAAACTCTCTATTATTTCTCTATATTATTCTATTCATTTTAATTTGGAATTAATTTTAAAAAATTCAACAAAATTAATTCTAAAATATAAAAAGTAATGCTTTTTTAATGTTTGATTAGGGTAAACTACTAGCTATATTTGTTGAGTCAAAATCATCAAAACTAAAATAGTATGATAGAGGTTAAATTTAAGTCTCGTATGGCAATATTATTTTTTAGTCTAAAAGTTAAAAAGTCACTAAAAAAATTAAAAACCCAACAACCTATACCAAAAAGTCAAAAATTCTATTTTTCTCTCTACTTTTTGCACATCTTTTCGTTAAAAACTAAAAATTCATCCCAAATATACTAATTTTTTTACATCATATTTTAGTCAAAAAGTTTCTAAAAAGCATGTTCCCAAACGAAGCCATAGTAATTTATTCACTATTTTAGCTAAAAAATAAAAATAACTAATTTGATGGAGATAATCTAAAGCCTCGTTTTGGAACATAAACGTTTTAACTTTTTACAAAAGGATATGCAGAAAAGTAAAGAGGGTGATGTGACAACTTATAGTGACTTTTTGATTAAAATTGAAAGTTGTCAAACGAGGTCTAAGATACAAGTGATTGGGTTCTATATATATTTATGGATGTGGATCTTATTGCTTTGTATCATGAGAAAATAAAGTAAGAAATATAATTATATGTAGTAATTTTTATTTAAATGGACAATAAATATATTTTTTTTTAATGACAAATGTGATAAATTGATCATATTATCATCATCAAATCTACTTCTTCTTCTTCTTTTGTGAATGATATATACGAATAATCTACAAAATGAATTATTCGAATTATTGAAATAGAACCTGTAATAACTCTCACAGGTTCAGACAACATCCTTGGTCTAAATCTAAACTTAGGTCTTGTTTTGAAACAAACTATTTTAGTAACTTTTTAAATTTTTATGAAAATATATAAAAACATATACAGAAAAATAGAGAGAGTGATGTGATAACTTATAGTGACTTTTTAACTAAAACATATAGTTGCCAAATGAGAACTAAATAGAAAATCAAATCAAATTAAAAACAATAAACTGTATAGGCTATCAAACGACAATTTAATAGCCCATTGGATAGAAACAGAGAAATTATTCATTGCCCCATGGGCAAGGTGGTGCTCCAATCTATATATTATTGATTAAAACAGTAGGTCTCACTATTTATTTGTCTCATTTGAAAAGACAATTAGACACTTGCCTAAACATGAATGACATGGAGCATTGCTTCTAGGACAATGAATAATTTCTCATAGAAACAATACCCGAGTTAACACAAAACTTGAGGGTGTTTTGTTACAACTAAAAAATATGATCATAACTTATTTTAATTTAACAATTTATGTTAGATTGTTTACTGCAGTTTCTGTTTATAACTTATTAGGTAGAAATGCTCAAATAATCTAAAATAAAAAAAATAAAAATAAAAAGTTGATTATCCGAAAATTAAGGAGAAATGTTTTTAATTTCTACTTTTTAATTAGGAATATTAATTTATAAATCTCTTTTCACCTATATATATTTCACTTAATCTAAATTTTTTTCTTATATTCTAATAAATCATAAAAGTGACATAACTATCAAAATATCCTCAATAATAATAAGGTGAAGCACCATTAATGTTCAATGTGAACATTCACGATGTTAAATTTATTTAATGTGAATGTTCATAGCACCAAATTAATAAAGATTTAAAAAATATTTATAAGAGAAATTATTCATAAAACACTTTAAATATGATAATTAGAATTTAATGAATCAAATATTTAAAATAATAAGATTTTATTAAAATATAAGAATATCTTATAAATGAATTGAGATACAAATAATTAAAAGAAGTATTTTATCTCCCATTTAATTACCAGCTTTTTGTAATGATCAACACCAAACATGGCTATTGTACAATAGTACAAGCTTGTTGAAGACAGCTTGGTTTGGCTAGTTGTGCAGTATGGATGAGAGACTACGACCCAACAGAATTAAGGGCTCGGGTACCATGCCCTACACGGAGGACGCGGCTAGCCAGTGTAGTCGTAAAATGATGAGCGAGAGAAGCTAGAGTTACTTAAAATAGAAAGAGAAAATATTTGTGATATAAGTGCTTGTTTGGGATTCCTTAAGAAAATATATTTTTTTTTATATATATATATTTATTTAAATCACATCAATTAATATCTATCAATATTTATCAATATTTTCTCTTTACGTATTTTTTATAAAAAATCAAAAGATACACTTATTTATAACATTTCAAATCATTCCTAAGTAAAATATAAATATATTTTATTTATATTTTTCCTATTTATTAATTTTTTATTTTTAAAAATTTTTATTTAAATTTTTTTTTTTTATTACAAGAAAATCCTCCTAACCTCCCCAGGTCTAACAAGCTGTCCTATTAATCGTTCTAAGCGAGGAGACTATAACTTGAAAATTTGCCCCCAAAACAAGTTCCGCTTAAGTCAGGACTCATCTCCCAAGACAAGTTCCGCTTAAGTCAAAACTGTAAGCTCCGCTTAAGTCAGGACTCACACAGCGGGAGAGTATTAGACAACTTAAGATTTAACTTCCTAACCAATTATTCTTCGCTCATGAAATTGGCTAAAAGAAAAAAATTAAACTTATAATCTTAGATCTTAAACTCCAAACACTAATCACAATGTCACCCACTCCAGAGTTTCTATTTAAATTCTAATCAAACACAATCCAACTGTCTTAAAATTACGTAGCCGACAGGGATGTTGCCGTAGCATGTAGTACCCGGATGGGGTACACTCAGTACCACTACTACGACACTCTGCAGCATTAAAGAATGTGCACGGCTCGGATCCGGGTTGGTTGGGTTTTAACTTTACGGCAGTATCTCTACGTTCACATTCCCTCTCTGTTTCAAAATAAAATCTTTTTGTAAAAAAAAAATTTTTTTGATAGTATAATTATTATACTTTAAAAATATTAATTTTTTAAAACTACTCTTTGATAGTATATTTTTTAAAAAATATCAATGTCATAATTATATTTTTTATATTGTTAATGAATTTAAAAGAAGGGTAAAATAAGAAATTTATACTATTTTTGTACTTAATTTTTGAAAATGAACTAATATTTTGAGCTAATGAAAATGGAATAAGGAACTAATATTTTGTGACGAAAGAAATAATTTTTATGGTTCGGGTTTGAGGATTATTTTAAAAAGTGTCAAATAAATTAACATTTTAGAAAAATGTTATAGGTCCCAAATTTTCTACTAAATAAATGACCAAATGTCTCACATGGGTGTGGTGAACCCCACACCCATGTGAGACATTTGGTCATTTATTTAATAAAAAAATTGATATCTTAGCATTACCCAACTTTTTATTTATTATGAAAAAATATACAAAAAATTAGTTTATAAGTCACTTTTCAAAAGAGACCTCAATTGGATAGATTCGGACGAAAAAAATTGTAGATGAATCATTAATCTCTGACTTATAAGGTATTTAGGATAATCTAAATAAATATACTTTTTAAATTTTTATAAAAAAATATGTAAAAAAATAAAAAGGTGATGTGACTCAAATAAACACACTTATCTAAATAGCCCCTTATAAATTGTCCTTTTTTATGCTCAAAAATTTTCTTAGATTCAATGATATGTAAGTGCGATGATTAGTTAGACCAAAGGATAATAAGCGCAATGGTACATGAAGTTTTTTAGAACAATAAAGGTCAGAAGTTTAAGATTCAAGTCAATGGACTATGATCCTTGGAGTTTTCTTAGGTGTGCAACCCACAAAAGGTGTAAGTGGGTTGCACACCGTGTGCCACTAACACAAAAGGTGTAAGTGTAAAGTGTAAGTGTAAGTGAAAGGTATAAATGAAATGTATAAGTTGCACACCATGTGCCACTTACACAAAAGGTGTAAGTGCAAGGTAAAAAATGTGTAAGTGTAAGGTGTAAGTGAACACAAAAAGATATAAGGTGTAAGTTGCACACTATAGCATTACCCATGATCCTTTCATTGTAGTCTAACTTATTAATCTACTAACAATCTATAGTATGGCAAAAAAAATTGAAATAATTAGTTGATAATTAAAAAAAATATAAAGAAAGAAAATTATCTTATATATTTATTAAACTGTTACATTATTGAGTTTAGAAAGTAAATATAATTTTTGGGTCTGAAGTAACATAATTCTCAATTCAATAATGGTTCCTATAAAATTAAAAATGTATAAGTCTTCTAGAGACCACAAAAAGGCATGGTGACAGGATTAATCCGAGTAATTTAAGTCTAGTTTAATATTTTTTAAGATTTGAATACAATATTTTTTAAAATGACACAAATTTAGATAAAAATTTAAAAGATCTAATTAAATTTGGTCAAATCTGGGCAACTCTCGACCAGAGCTAGCCCTGACCCAAGGTGAGCAAGGCAGCCCATCTTGAATAATGAATGCCTGGCATTGTTCTTGTCATATCCGCTTTCTGTTGCTAGCATCGTGTCTGAGTCATTACTTTCTTATTCTTCACATACTTACTTAGTACTTGTGCACTTGGCTTTATCTTTGAACTTTGTCGTCTTCTTGACTATTTTTCTCTTTTTTCATTCAATCCTCTGGCTTTTTCTCTTTCTAGCTCTTTTGCTTAAATCTGTCATTGTTCCAAGCTTTCAAGCTTCTGCAACTGTCTTTGTTCCTCTCCTCCGATGAAGTTTACGTCATTCTATCATTGTCGTCAGACTTCGGCAATTCTCATTCCGGCTTCCCTCTTTCTGGTAAGCCATTGTTTCCTCCTAGTTTTATTTCTTGTTGCTTTCCAAGAAGCTCTGCTTCATTGTTAATCACCATTGTTGTTTTACCCGTTGTTTCCAAATCATTTTCTGTTGATTTCTGCCACTGTTCTTGGCTTGACACACCTGTGCAATCTTTTTGTCTTGATTTCCTGATAGTTTCATCACCATTCTTGATTACGAATTACATTCTTGTTTTTGTTTTCTATGTCTTTTTCCATATTCTTGCTTTCAATCCTTGCCTTCAAACTCCGAGGTGCCAATCGCCGAGAAGAGCCTTGATCAAACTCTTCGGGAGATCGATGCTGAGCTCAAGGCCGAGAAGGCTGCTGAGAAGTCTTCCCAACTGTCTTCTATATCCTACCATTGATGCCGAGTAGTTTTATTTCCTTCTTTTACTCCTTGTACCTTGTACCTTGTACTTTTCTGTCTTTATATGCTTTTAATCGGGCCGACGTGCCATTTTTGTAGTCTGAATAATTTATTTTTCAATATTCAGGCCGAAGTGCCTTTTTTCTTTTTTAAATGCATTTCTCTGATTTCTTCTTTGAATGTATGTCTTCTTTTTTCTGCTCTTGTATGATTCTATACTTAGAATAATTTGCATGTCTTCAAAGTACACCTTGACTGTACAATCTCTTCGAGTAAAATACCTCTGTCACAACTTCTAATCTTGCTCATCTCGGCCTTGTCCTAATACTTGAAAATATTATAACAAATATTTTCACAAGTGTTGCTTAGGACTTGTCACTTTCTCAATATCTTCTATCAAGACTTCAGTTTTCCATATTTCAAGTTTTGACATCCTGGTAGTCTCGGCAAGTATGCAGATATTGCTTGGGCTTGGCTTTAACTTGTAAATTTTTCTCAAAAATTTCAATAAGTGTTTAACCATCATCCTTTATCATAACCTCGGCTTAACTTCAGCTTGTAAATTTTTCTTGAAATTTTAACAAATGTTAAACCATCTTCCTTTATCATAACCTCGGTTTAACTATAACTTGTAAATTCACACAGAATTTCAACAAGTGTTAAATATCATCTCGGTTTAACTTCAATTTGTAAATTCACACAGAATTTCAACAAGTGTTAAATATCACATCGGTTTAACTTCAACTTGTAAATTCACACAGAATTTCAACAAGTGTTAAACATCATCTCGGTTTAATTTTAACTTGTAAATTCACACAGAATTTCAACAAGTGTTAAATATCACATCGGTTTCACTTCAACTTGTAAATTCACAAAGAATTTCAACAAGTGTTAAACATGACCTCGGTTTAACTTCAACTTGTAAATTCACACAGAATTTCAACAAGTGTTAAACATGACCTCAGTTTAACTTCAATTTGTAAATTCACACAGAATTTCAACAAGTGTTAAACATCATCTTGATTTAACTTCAACTTGTAAATTCACACAGAATTTCAACAAGTGTTAAATATCACATCGGTTTAACTTTAACTTGTAAATTCACACAGAATTTCAGCAAGTGTTAAATATAACCTCGGTTTAACTTCAACTTGTAAATTCACACAGAATTTCAACAAGTGTTAAACATCACATCGGTTTAACTTCAACTTGTAAATTCAGACAGAATTTCAACAAGTGTTAAATATCACATTGGTTTAACTTTAACTTGTAAATTCGCACAGAATTTCAACAAGTGTTAAACATGACCTCGATTTAATTTCAACTTGTAAATTCACACAGAATTTCAATAAGTGTTAAACATCATCTCAGTTTAACTTCAACTTGTAAATTCACACAGAATTTCAACAAGTGTTAAACATCATCTTGGTTTAACCAACTTGTAAATTGCTACAAATTTCAACAAGTGGTAAACATCATATCGGTTTAACCAACTTGTAAATTACTACAAATTTCAACAAGTGTTAAACATCATCTTGGTTTAACCAACTTGTAAATTGCTACAAATTTCAACAAGTGGTAAACATCATATCGGTTTAACCAACTTGTAAATTACTACAAATTTCAATAAGTAGTAAACATCATCTCAGTTTAACCAACTTGTAAATTGCTATAAATTTCAACAAGTGGTAAACATGTTCTTCTTCTCTCTGCCCCCTGCATGGCTTCCACATACTCATTTGCGAACCTTATAAAAGGTCTTCAACCTGGCTAACTGCAGTCCAACTTTATGTGTTTTCTTTTTTATCTTCTGGGATCTGAGATTTACTCATTGAGCTCTTCTTTTTTTGGACTTAAGTGCAGAGATCTTGTCTGCTAGAATCTTGGATCTGCTCACTCAGGTTGAGCTCTTCTCTTCTCGGATTTACTCATCTAGGCCGAGATCATGTCTTCTAGGATCCGAGATCTGGAATCCGGGATCTGCTCACTTAGGCTAAGCTCTTATCTTCTCGGGCCTACTTGTCTAGGCTAAAATCATGTGTCTTCTCGGATCCGGGATCCAAGATCTGGAATCCGGGATCTGCTCACTTAGGCTGAGCTCTCGTCTTCTCAGGCCTACTTGTCTAGGCTGAGATCATGTCTTCTCGGATCCGGGATCCGGGATCCAGGATCTGGAATTCGGGATCTGCTCACTCAGAATGAGTTCTTCTATACTTGAATGTTATCTCCTTGAAAGCGCTCATGCCCCCTGTCTTTGCATCCCTTCTGGAAGGGTCTTCGTTCCTCCACAGGTATCTATCCTTCCATACCTGGAGGTCATCTTCGTTGTAGTATCTGCTTCGATCTGTTGTCTTTGGTGCGTCACCTTCCTGGCCGGTGTCTTTCACTCCGTGACTCTGGTCACGAGTTTCTGTGTTGCGGTTGTCCCCTTCAACGTCGAGGTTGATAGGTCTCTCATTCCCAGCAGAAGCGTTGTCTCCAGTCTGATCCTTCTGTCCATCATTGACCATCCATTCTTCTTTCTTTAATTGGCCATCTATTCTTCTTTCTTTCATTGGCCATCTATTCTTCTTTTTTTCCCACAGACGGCGCCAAATTATGTGAGTGATTTTCTGACCACACTGCCCGCTTAGTATCCAACTGGAGAGCACCCGCAGAATAGATAGCGCCTGACTAACCTGCAACAAAAATATAAGAATCCAGTAGTGGTTCGCCACCCGGGGGTACTCCGATGATCAAGTCAGTACTCAATATCTCTCAAAGATAATCCATTATTCAACTCACAAGCTTGAGCATAAAAAACATACCTTAGACCCATGAGGGTGCCTCTCTTTTATAGCCAACATAAACCTAGTCCCAATAGAAGCCTAACTTCTATGGACTCAGGATTACTGCTAATCTTAGACTCCCAGTAAGATTAGGATAAACTCTCTAAGAGTCTTATCTTAATACAAACTGAAGTCTTCTCTCATTCTAGGACTCTTGTCCCTCATCCAGGTTGAGTTCCCTTTTCATTTTAGGACTCTTGTCCCTTATCCACTTATCTCGGATTTCGATATCTTCGAAGATAACCTCGGCCTTGCCGAGATCACCTCAGCGTCACGACCAAGACATGTGGCACCTCGGCTGACACATCGGCGTCACCTTGCCACGTGTTGGTACTCAGAAAATATATCCCCACATAAGTTGTTGTTTGGCAACTTAGTAAGGATTAAATAATACAAAAAGAAAAAATATATTAAACAAGTTAATAAAATAAAATATCACATCTAAATCATAATCATTTTTTTTTTTCACAATTATCACATCCAAACCAAAAAAAAAAAACGTTCTTCTCATACAGAGCTAATTTAGCCAGGCTAAATTAGTTCTTCCCAAGCGAAGCTTTAATTGAAGGTTTTTAGAACATCTCCAACTCTTTTTTTTCTTTTTTTTTAATTTGATTATAAATTTGAGTAAAAAACTTGATTTAATATGAGTTACTCCAACTCTTTCATCAAATTTTCTAGAAAATCTTTCTAAAAATTTTCTTCAAAATTTATCTTCAATATCTTTTTAAATTTTCATCAAATTCAAATTTAATGAATTCTAAATTTGATTAAAAAAAAATGTTTCTCTTTTAAAGACTAAATAAATATATATATATATATATATATTGGTCTTATTCATTCTAGGCAAAGCTCACATTACATTAATTTTAAATTTATAGTTTACACCTTTAAAGTAAAAAATTTTAATGAATAATTTTTTTTTATTATTTATATATAAAGGACCCCAATTTTAAGACTTTACCTTGGATCTCAAAAATCTTAGGGCCAACCCCGCTCTCGACAATTTGAGTTGGGTTTCGACAATCTCTTAGGCCTCGTTTTGGCAAATGGTGATTTTAGCGAAAAAGTCAAAGTTATTAAAAAAATTAAAAAGCTAACAACCTATATCAAAAAGTCAAAAAAAAAAATTTCTCTCTACTTTTTGCACATATTTTCATAAAAAAAACTAAAAAGTTATCCTAAACATATTAATTTTTTTATATTATATTTTAGTTAAAAAGTAAAAAGTTATTAAAAAAATTTGTTCCCAAACGAGGTCTTAATATACCTGAATTACATCCTTACATGGGACTCACTCACTTTTTAAAAAAAAAAAAAAAACCATACTAGGCAAATATAAATTCATGGCCAAATTCGTTGCCAAAAGTAGTTTTATCCAATTATATATCGCAGCTTAAGCCCAAGGCTGAGAAAAAAATAGCAAACTTCACAGATTAGTCTAAATTCAACCAAATTGTATGATTTAGCATTCGGTTCATGGATTTTATCTAACATTTCATAGAATCAAATAAAGTTATAGAGTGTTTTGAGAAGATAATTTTAAATTTTTTTTGATTTTTTTTTTATAAGAGAGAGAGTAGATTAAAAGCTGAGAAGTGACTATTAGGTTACTTCTCAAAATAGACATATATAGGCCTTGGTTGACTTTTTGATTAAAAAGATCAAAATGTAAATTAAAAATTTAAAAAAAAAAGGTTAATAAAAAAAAAGCCCTTACATATGAGTTATTTATATCATTTCATATAATTAAAAGAGATTTATTTTCAAACATAATCAAATTTTTTTCTTTTATGAAAAATATTTGAAAACAAAAATTACATAAAAAAATCAAACTCCAAACGAGACGATATTATACATCATACATGTCAGATATTTTTTTGCAACATACACCTAATACTACTATATCATTCCATTTTCTTGGCATTTGAACATTGAACTTCTTGTGTTAGTGTCACATGTTGGTTGCTTGACTTTTCAGCTCTAGTTTGGCATAAAAAGTTAGGAGATTTTTTTTAGTTAAAGAAGCGTAAAAAGGCAAAATATTTTAAAAAGTTAATAAAATAAAATATTATATTTAAATTATAATTATTTTATTTTCTCCCATAAAAGTTTAAAAAATTAAAAAATTCAATCCAAACGAGACTTTTAATTTAAGTTAAAATAGCTAAAAATTCAAAAAATTAACTCACTTTTCAAACAAAACCTCAATCCGATTTTGTGACT
Source organism: Camellia lanceoleosa (assembly GCA_025200525.1). Classification (NCBI taxonomy): domain Eukaryota; kingdom Viridiplantae; phylum Streptophyta; class Magnoliopsida; order Ericales; family Theaceae; genus Camellia; species Camellia lanceoleosa. The sequence goes on from CM045770.1 coordinate 95,970,437, forward strand.
GGCAAGTTGACTTATGTGTCAAGTCTTTTTAGTTTTGAACTGGGTTTCCAAACTGTAACTGAATTATTTTTAGTGCTTGTTTTGAATAATTTACAAAAGTCAAAAAGTTATTAAAAAAATTAAAAAAATCTATACTATTTGGAGGAAACTTGTAAGGGAAGCCTAGAGGACAAAATAATTTTGTCTTTTGAATTCAACTACCCAAAAATCAAAAGTCAACAAGGATAGAATGGTCATTTTAATTTGCTACAATATTTTATTACACATCTTTTCATAAAAAGATAAAAAGTTATCCCAAACATACATCTTTTTTTCTCTACTTTTTTAACTAAAAAGTCAAAAAGTGCACTTAAACAACCCCAATCAATTTTTGGATTAGTTTAATATGTTTTATAGTTTGATTTGATTATAAAATTTTTGGAACCAAACCATAAAATAAAGGGGCATTTACATACAAGTCCTATATTGTGAACTTATACTTCATTAAGTCCTAGATAAGATTATTTGCTCCTTCAAGTCTCATTAATTTTTAATAGATCAATTTATCCTTAATTTACTCTTCTAAGTCCTCCATCACTGCCAAATGTCTTACTACATACTTGGTGTGAAAAGTTAATGTCTTCATTCTCTCTCTTCCTTTTAGACCCACTCTCCAATAACAATAATCAAACATGCCGTTCTCTCTCATTTGTTTTTTATTTTATTTTTTTTTCAAACTCCCTCTTTCACATATAAAAAATAGAGCCCAAGCATTTTGACTTTGGTTCTCTCCTTATCTATTTCAACACCATTAACACCTGCCTCGACTTCCACACCATCATCGTTCTTCTCCACCATGCCAAATCAAAAAAATTTCATCGTGTAATTTTCAATTTTTTCATTCTCAGTTTTGGAATTTTCAATAGTTGTGCAAAAACTAAGAAATTTTTATAAACAATGGTTGTGTAAAATTAAGAAATTTTTCAATTTGTTCTAGTTTTAAATTTGAGAATATTATCAGTTTAAAACTAAAAAAATGATAATATTCTCAGTTTTAACACTAAAAAAACTAAAAAAATTTCTCAATTTTATTAGATATTTTTGCAAACTGAAATCATTATCAAATTTAAATTGAGAACATTCTCAATTTTGGAACTAAGAATATCTCAATTCTTACCTACAAACTAGATCTCCTGCCCCATCTCTTTAGTCGATTTCATATGCTCTGTTTTGAACCCTGTAATTGAGCAATCAAACATTTTAAGGGTTGGAGTTACATACACACACACAAAGTTGTTGCAAATTGAAGTAATCAAGGAAGAGAATAGATCGAAACGAAAATGTAAAATGTTAAGGCATCACAACTACTATCCCAAATCTCATCACTCTCCCTCTCTCCCTCTCTATATAGTTGTGTATACATAATTATCTATATATATATATATATATATTGGTTCAGATGTCTTCTGTTCGTCCAGATCTGACCACCAAAGTCTACCCAGAACCCTACACTTCATCATCATCGGACGAGATCGACCATTTCGATCTCTTACCCGATTCGATCCTGCTCTTGATCTTCAACAAGATCGGCGATGTCAAAGCCCTAAGTCGCTGCTGCGTCATTTCTCGCCGTTTCTACACCCTGGTCCCTCAGGTCAAAACGTTGTTGTTCGTGTCGATTGTGTGATCTCTGACAACGATGCTTCTTCCGCCTCTGGATCCTCCAACAAGTCTCGCGGAGCTTTCTCGAACCTGTTTCGGTTTGTTTTCAGTGGAATCGTCAAACCACTCCAAGCTCTAGGCTAGTTCTTGGGTCCCAAGAGATCGAACTCGGCTTCTTCTTCTTCTTCTTCTTCGCTTTTGGTTGGTACCGGAGCTTCGACTGATGATGAACTCGATCAGGGTGGTGTGACACATCATTCGCCTACTCAAGTTTTGAAGAATTTCAATGAAATTCGGTGTCTCCGAATCGAGCTTCCCAGTGGTGAATTAGGTATCGATGAAGGTGTGTTATTCAAAAGGGCATAAACGTCAATTGCATTTCAAAATGGGACTTGTGTGTCCAAAAACTATTGCACAGGACTTGAGCTACCACAACTACTATCATTAGGACTTTTAAGTAATTAATCCTAAAATGAACAACCCTACAAGTCACTCACCAAACAAACATGTAAACAAGAGAGGTGTTAACATAAATATAAATCATTAATCACATAATTAAATCACATTTACCCTAAAAATAAATAATTTATTCTCAAAATAATATTTGTCTATTTTTTAAAATCAAATATAATTTGATCATAATATCATATCAATCTAAATATTTTCATGTATGATTTATTCATTTGCTCAATAAACGCTATAAGGTGAACGGTTTAAATCACTAAAGTAAAACCGCTTAGCCCAGTAACACCTCTTTAGTTGCCCAACTAGACAAAACCGTTTCCTTAATAATAAAGGCACAAATTAAAAAGATTATAAAGATTGTATAAAACTTTTTAACGTAAATAGATGATAAAAAAATCGTTAATCAATGTCTTGGACCAGTAGGGCTAGTGCACGACTCGAATAAATGAACTAAACTGAACTCAAAATTGTATAGTCAATTCCTAATTTCTACCGGCAAAAATGAACCAATCAAATGTAGAACCAACCTAATTTGCGAAAATTCACATTGATTAGTCTAATCCCTATTGTATAAAATTTTAAATTGTTCATATTTTGCTTTATTACATAATGGGATATATCCACAACAAATTATTGGATATTAGTGGTGCTCAACAGAGGTGTAGATGTGATAATTAGCATTATTGGTGTGCTCTATAGTATATACCAACTTCAATACAATGCATTTGTTCATAAACTGTTCAATTGTATAAACAACACATTCATCTGTATTATTGCACGGTTTAAAACACTGTTGAAAAGAAAAGAGAAGAAAAGAAAGATAGGATTATGAAAGTCCAATGCATGGAAAACTGTAAAAGACCTCAACAAGTCCCAAAGAAACACTAAGATCAAGTGAGGAAATGGTTCTTCAAACAACAGGAAGGATACATCAGTGCAGAAGCAGAGAGAGAGAGAGAGAGCAACAGTGCAACAATAGAAAGTGTTTTTTTATCACATTAATATAATAAAGCTAAATATGACTTTAAAAAATTGTCATGCATTTTTGTTAGGGTTTGATATTGTTTCATATTGTTTACAAAAATGTCATAATGTACCACTGAAATGCATGATAACCGAAACTAAACATGAAAGAAACTTTTGTCTAAATCAAGTTAATAGTCAGATGACACCACAATCAAATTATCTCAAACCAAATCATTAGATAGGAATTTTTTCTTAATAGTCAGATGACACCACAATCATATTATCTCAAACCAAATCATTAGATAGGAATTTTTTCTATTTTTTTTTTACATCAACTATCTATGTGGGAGAAAGAAATCATATCATTATTAGACCTCATATGCTTCCCCTGTGATGTAAAGTACCAAAATACTCTTAAAGCTGCTGGGTATTTCAAAAAAATAAAAATATCAACTAAAGATATGGAGTGTTATGAACAGTGTTGTCCAGGATTTCCAAAAAACAAAATGGAAAGACCTAATTCAAGTAATTAATTGAAACCTGAATAGAAATACAAAATGCAAAAAATTCAAAACGAGATAAGAGCACTCGCTCTCCATCCTTGAAGCCTGACTGATCTTTACAAAGGTATGCTTGCACTTCCAATTCATCGGAGAATCAAAGAGAAAAATTAGACGGAATTACAAAACTTTGAATGTAGTGATGTGGGAATTACCAGGATCAAGGATTAACCAAGCTTGAAGGCTTCCCTCAATCCAATGCTCCCGCTGTTCTGCAAACCCTTCATCCCAAAACTGGTGTCTTGCATCATCGCCACAAATTCATTGTAATCAATACGCCCGTCCTGAAAAACCATCAGAATATGTCCCACAGTATTGAGATCAATGCTCTTCTTATCAAAATAGTTTATATGATATTAAAAAAAAAAAAATTAGTATGGGTTTTGGCAGGGAAGCAATTTACATTATCCTGATCAACTTCACTGATAATTTCTTCTAAGTGAACATCTCCCAAACCAAACTGCTCACAGGCCTGTTGGAGCTCATCTTGAGTAATGTACCCACTTCCATCTTTGTCAAAATATGAGAAAGCTGCAAATAGATGATCCTCCTTCTGGATTTTATTCAGATGGAGCATTGCAGCTATGAACTCGCCATAGTCTATAGTACCACTGTTGTCAACATCTGCCTGCAATGTCCATAACAAAATGGTCAAAACAATGAGATATAAATGAAGATCCAATGTCACAAGTAGCCAGCGAGGACAATTCATTCCTAGGGAGCACCTATGCAAGCTAAGGCACTGGCAGCACTGAGCGAAGAAATTTCATTCAACAAAGAAAGATTTAGCATTATCACTAAAAAATTGCAGAGTTCTGTTAGATAATAAGATTGTGTAAGAGAGAAATTGCGTTAATGTCGAAATGTTATCAATTCGTAATTATTGTTCTTGTAAATTGATTTTGGTTAAACACTGTACTCATGCCAGTTAAGTATAAATGCCTTGCTAGCCCCAGCAGGATTGTCATAAATTCATAAAATTTCACACAATAGCACATGCATAGGAATAAGTGATGGACATGGATATGGACACAACATGGACACATTGACACAACAATTTAAAAAAATAAAAATGTAAGACACAGCACGTAGGGACACACATGAAAGATATAGTTTTATATGTTTATTATTATATGTTCACACATAAAAATTTCATACGAAGAGGACAAAATCATGCAACATAACACTAATTCCTAGAGTTTGAAAGATGAAAAATTAATATGTATAAATCTATATTGTTTTCCTTTTAATATTGTATCCTAAGGTATTTTGTATGAACTTATAACATGTTTCATGTGTATTTGATGGACACTTGTGTCCCCAAGATCAGAAGTGTGCTTGGGATCTAAAAAGATTAATAATAGGGACCCATATGGACGAGTCTCCAACACGTATCAGAAAATTGTCAATGATGTCAGTGTCTGACACACACTCCACCTTCGTAGAAGTGTACGTGCTTCTTAGATGACCGGTTTTCAGTGTAAATCTTTAAAACAACTGGAAACACACGAGCATAGCTCAAACACAAAAAGGACACAACACAGTGGCAGAACCATTGGACATGCACCGGACTTGTTGAGAGTTTGAACATGAAAGTTTCTATCAAAAGTAGGCTTTTTGCTCGTACAGTAAGTCATGCCCTGCCTTCCCCCAATTTTTGTGGAGAAGTTGAATTTCATGGTTGGACTCATGCCACAGTGCTGGGAGTGCATAGAATTTGCTACCGCTCCAGATCACAACCTTTTTCTTACTTCTACAATAGAAAATTATTACAAAAAAAACAAAAAGAAAAAAAATATATTTATGCTTACAGAGACTTGGTTCAAGGATGGATGCCTCCAAAACACTCCAAACCTTAGTGGTAGGAAACTCCTACTGTAGTGACGCTATATTACATGAACTCTTCTATTTCTCTCAAATTACCTGTGTCCACCGGATATGACAAGAGTAAGAGTGTGGGATATGTGTCTGACGCCCGTACCCAATTTAGACACTTGGATCCTCTATTTTTTTACGATGTTCAAAGAAGAAGAAACTCACATTCGCTAGTCACAAAAATTCTAGCTTCTCACATGAATGTGAGAAAAATTCTATAATTTCCCTTAATCTTATTTAATTTCAAGTACATTTCTACATAATTTACAATATCTTATATTAGAATATTATACAATATGCAATATATAAAAGTGTCCATGGCATGTCCCTATACCCATGTCCATTTTTGGGATACATATCCCAATATCCTAAAACTTAAATTTATAAAGGTCTAATGTTTGGACATGTACTCCCACCGATACTTGTACCCAAGTCCAGGTAACAAAGGAGTGACGTTTCTTACTCAAAAACCTTGTTCCGAGCTCCTACATTAAAATTTTGCAAGAAACTCACTCCTATCAAGGAAGAAGCTTGCTCCCAACTAAGATAGAACCTCTCAAACTTGCAAATCTCAAATAAACAAAAGAAAAACAACACAAAGTTATTCTAGTATCTTCAATTTACATCATATCTATTTATACTTAAGAAAGACCACTTGTGGTTGACATCAATCTCTAATTTTTATTCATATTTTAACGCATATATATATATATATATATTCATAAATAATTTTTAACGCATGTATTACAACTAAGCTGAAAAAATGTTTGTATTATATATTTTATATATATAATATATACATGATCCTATAGGCGCTGACAACATTAGAAACTTCTAAGTTCTAAATGCTTGCTCCCCCACGTTGTGCAACTAAGCTTCAAACATCTTAACACTACAAGGAAAATAACTCTTGCACCAGAGGCAGGCAGGCTTGGCCAAACACTGCACCAAACGAAATCCACTAAAGCTAGGTTCAGGTTTCTTTACTATAACAAGCTTGGATTGGGGTCAGTTCAGAAACCACTAATCTCAGTGCTACCATGGCTAATGAAGAGTCAAGTAGCTGACTCTTGACGATAATGGAAACTCAACCAGGAAATATTAAAAGGACATTCCACTGGTTCCAACACAAGAAAGAATAGTTTGACAGTGAAAGCTCTATGATAATAAGTGTGGCTTTATATGATTAAAAAAAGCTCTAAAAGTAAAGTGTAATTTGCACTTACTGCTTGCATTAATCCATTAATTTCTGAGTCCTTGAGATTTGCGCCTACTCTTTCCAAGCCCTTTTTCAGTTCCTCAAGTGTGATTTGTCCACTGTTGTCTGAGTCTATCATCTTAAACAGTTCTTTCAATCCTGCAATTTCATCTTCAGACAAACTTTCCGCGATGATCTATAAAGAATGAACACAGATAAGTGATTAAACCAAACACCATGGAATGCATGTAGAATGAAGTTATTAAGTAAAGAACAATATTTTTTTTCTCCAACTACTCTTTCTTTTGTTGGGGGGAGAGAATAACTAAAAGAAAAACTAATTCAAAGATTATACATCAAGATACAACATCCACAAAAAATTTGAGCAAAGAATGCAAGAAATAAATATTCTAAGTCCTACACTACTTTCTTCTAAGAATATTACTAAACATTCCAGATGTTCATGAGCATATAACTGAGCACATACATATATCATGTATGGTTTTCTGTTTTGAAATAGGACATTGTGGAAACTATTAAAATCCACTGCTCTAAAAGCTTAACTGTTAAATCAACTTAAGTTATCTACTTTTTAGATATGTCGTCGATATGCCCTCTCATGTGAGCAACACTCCCTCATGAGTCAAGCATGAAAAGGTTTATAATTCTTAGAAAGGCATCAAGATTTTTTTTATATAGTTCTTGAGCATGATTTTTTTTTTTTTTTTTTTGTTTTGTTGGAGCATCAGGAATTGATCACAAGAATTTAAGAGAGCTGTGTAACTTATAGTTATCACATTTAACACCAGTGCACAAGGTTCCTACAGAAATTTTAAACATAAACCTTTCTGTAAATGCATGCCTCTGGTATCCTCATATTTTATCCACATGAAGGATTAGAGCTTACCCTGATGGCTATCTTCTTGAGTTTGTTCATTGCAGAGAATTGCTTCAGACGAGATAGGACAGCAGAATCAAGAGGTTTATCAGGAGCTACACCATCAATCTGGACCCAAGGGTGGCCTGAAAAAGAACGTAGCCATTAGTTCAACTAGTAACTTCTTCAACAGAGGGGAGGCAGAAGTAGATTCATCTACTCACTCAGTAGAACAAAAAGGCAACTTTCAAAGTGTATCATAACATAAATTGCTAAAATAATTTTGGATAAATAAAACCTCTGCTTTGAAAACCAAAACTTCCAAAAAGTTCTTTTTGTAGTTCTAGGGAAATATAAAATTGCTTCTTTTAAAGAAAGAAAAAGAAAAGCATCTACAAAATCACTACAGAATTTTTCCAAAAATCACTGCTTTTATTAAAAAAAATCACACACCAACTACCATCACCACCACTACCACGAATAAAATTCGTGTTTTAAATGTTGGAGCCCTAGGAAAGCTTGTGTGGACGCCTTTTGAAGTAGCTACCATCTTTTTTCTAGATTTTTGCCTTCTCTTGGCCTGACATTGAACCTAATTGGTGACATACTTGAAAGTTTTTCCAAATCATATCCATTAGGAGCAACTAAAGGTTCAAACCAACAGATTTGTTATTTTTGCATACAAATAAAATGTTATTTCCTTATTTGGAAATGTTGTATTCATACAAATGGACATAGATTATGAGATGAATGTTTTAGTCCCTAAGCTACATTGTATATGGTTTGTGTAGGTGGATGAGAATCACTTACAGACATGAGATATAAACCATAAGCCTAGTAATTTTAAATTGTTCACCTTTGCCGATAAAAGTGAGCTGTCTACCAGGACAATTGTAACATGATTGACCCTCATACTTGATACAATAGTTTATCTCGACCATTCAAGTGGAAGAATTCAAGTTAATATGTTGATGTTGTTAGGTAGCTTGATATATATTGTTAAACCCATTTCTTGATAGCTTAAGCTTTAAGGACAAGTGGTCTCTTTACATGGTATCAAAGCTTAGGGATGGCAGTTTGGCCCCCTCAAAACCCAACCAAATGCTGGGCGCACAAATTTCAGTCCAATTAGGTTTTTAATTCTGTTTTTCATATTAATAATTGGAATGTGTTTCCTAAAAGGATACACATGAGCTTTGGTGAAGTTTTAGGAGAAACATCTGTGAAAAAGTTCTCTAAGTTGCATTGAAAACAATGATTTTCAATCTATGAAATTGATAATCAATTATTCAATCATAAGAGTGTTTCTAGGGTCAGTTCAGTTCAGTCATAAAAACACACCCAGGGTTGACCATCGTAACGGGATCACAAGATGCAAAGATAGGAGCAAGGAATTGTGTGGAGCAATTTTGAATCAAGAGTGTCTAACAGGATTAGAGTCACATGGAGTAGAAAGCAAGCAAGGAACTTTGCAAAAGACTGCAGGAGTTAGGTGAACTCGTTAAAGGCTGTAAGTCCTTTCATCTGTAGGTCCTTAGTCACATAATACAGTAGCATTGCCAGACCGGTTTGAAAAGAGTATATATATTAAGAAAAAAGAAAACCATATCTATTAAATATGGATATATCCATGCCTGGAGACCAAAACAAAAAAAGATTTGTAGAAAAATGCACACTTACAAAGAACTTCATGGGCGGTCAGCCGCTTTTTGGGGTCTCTTACAAGCATTCTCCTCACAAGATCTTTTGCCCCCTCAGATATACTAGGCCATGGTTCTGATACAAAGTCAAGGTCGCCTTTTAAAACCTGCTCAAATATTCCCTGCTCCGATTCTGATTCAAATTGCATAGCAATAAAATTGGATGAGCACCCAGATTTCTAGAATCATAAAAAGGAATAGAAAAACAAGAAAGAGGGAAAAATACTTTGGAATTCTTACCATCCCAGAAAGGTGGAACCCCACTCAGTAAGATATATATGATAACCCCAGCACTCCAAACATCACATTCTTGACCATAATGTTTTCGCAAAACTTCTGGGGCCACATAATAAGGGCTTCCAACCACATCAGTGAAGCTTTCATCTGAACGTTGGAATATTAGCACTTACACGATGTAGAGGATTTAAATCAATTGCAGAAAGGAGAAAAACATGCAATAATGACTTGCACAACAAGACAACAGTGCAAGCATGATTGTGGAGTCCACTTGGAAACAAATCACTAAGCGTGATATGATACAAACACCCATGCAACAACTTAGCCAAAAATGAACATTAAGATATAGAAAGCTTGTGAAAAATACACATATCCTTCAGTCATGAACGTAGTCAACAAATGAAATCTATTATGATAAAATGTAAAAATATCTAACCTTCTAGTCATTATAGATCAATTGAATGAATGTTATTCTGTTAAATTCTTGACCACCATCTCATCTAAAAACTTAAGTTGTAAGAGAGATGAGTAACTTCATTATTTATATCCTCAATATGCCCTCTCACGTCTAGCCAGGCTCTCCTCTATAAAGCGGGTCAAACACATGCAAGTATTATAATTATCGGGTAGGCGGTAATGTTCAAACACAACATTTGTTGCCTGCTATGATACCATATTGAATTGTTGACCACCAACCAACTCATCTAAAAATCAAGTTATTTGAGAGAGGAACCTTTTAATATTTATCCTTAACATATTCAACAAGGAAATCAATCTTGACAAAAATTGCTAAAGTGCATTATGATATATTGCAAAAAATAATCATGTTTAAACCTTTGTATGTTTTTGGCAAGCAAACAGTTGAAAACAAATATCCATGTTGCCAAGGCCAAATGAAGCATACAAACAAAGAAAACAATTTTACATCTTGGATAGGTGATGGTCAAAATTGCAATTAGGAGTGGGCAATGAGGGGCAATGAGTCAGGTCACATTTGCTTCTCGTTGCTGACAATCAGATCCAAAACAAATATATAACCCTAAGTCAAGTTTAATTGGCTTTTTTGCCTTTTGTCTTGTTGACTGAAAAGGTGTGACTAAAAAAGTGATGCATTTGGTACTCAAATTAAAAAAAAAAGTTGCTTTTTATTTTTTAATTTTTTTAGCAAAACAAACTTGTCATTTTTGCTTTTGTACATCTTAAAGTTAATAGCATTTGACAAACTCCTTTTTTGACTTTCTTACCATAAACTGGTAGAAAAACCTTAGAAAAAAATTAGGTGGTTTGGGATGATTTAAATAAGTGCACTTTTTGACTTTTTATGAAATAAGGGTTGGGTTGGGTTTAAAGTGATGTGGTAGAGAGGTAATGTGACTTAAATAAGTTGATGTGACTTAAATGGATAGTGATTTTTTGGCTTTTTGACTTTTTTAGATTATGACAAACAAGTATGGCTTTCTGGCCACCAGGAAAAAAAAAAAACAAAACAAAAAAAAACAAAACAAAACAAAACATTTGCCAAACATGCATTATCAACAAGAGACACTAGTTGCTAAGGCTTTTAATGTCACCAAGTTAACATGGTTTTCCTCCTATATTACCTGGATCCAGTGCATGGAATAGGAACACGATACGAGTTATATGACACATGTTCTAAAATGTGATATGATAGGAGTATACTTGTATAGATTATTACATTACTAAAAATTAAGGTATTTCTAAATCAACTTTCTATTAACAATTAGACAGCCAATACAATATAGTCTATTTTGTTTTCAAATTAATCATGTAAAAATACATTTCTAGGAGTATTATGGCTTTTTCTTTTTCTTTTTCTTTTTTAAATTTCCTCCTACGGGAAATTTCAAGGAAATAAATTAAGAAAAAAAAATTGGGATTGCTTTAGATCACTAATTCACTGTTTTGGAATGAAAAACGTAAATCGCTAGGTTATTAGCATTTTCGGGTAACATTGGTTTCCTCTCCTCCATAACAGAGCCTAAGCATTGGAAGTGAAAGTGAAGCGAGTCCAAGCCTAAGAAGAAGCTAATAAATTTGCCTAAGACCCAAATGGGTAACCTTAGTTGGGTAACCAAAAATTTTTTCCTGCATCACCATAATGATCTCGCCACAAAACTAACCTCATAAAAAATTGTTAGGTATCAATTGCCTTAATTTTATTCTAGTAGATGAAACAAAGGAAGGAATTAAACTAAATTAGAAATCTGGAAACGAGCGCTCAAATCAAAAGGATTTAAAATTAGTAAGAATAAAACTGAATATAAAGAATGTAATTTTAAAATCAATCGAAGTGGGAATAATGGAGAAATGAAGATTGAAAACCAAAAGATAACAAATAGTGAACAATTTTGTTACTTAGGTTTGCTTATTAATAAGAGGATTATAAGGTTGAGTATGATGTGATTTATAGAATTAAAGTAAGTTGGCTCAAATGAAGGAGTGCTTCTGACATATTATGTGATTGATGAATATACCAACAAATTTGACAGGAAAATTTTGTAGAACAGATATAAGGGCAGTGATGCTCTACAGAACAGTAAGAAACACATGTATATCAATCAAATGGGTGCAGTAGAAATGAGAATGCTTAGATGGATGTATGGTAAGACTAAAAAAGAGAGAATTAGAAATGAATATATTCATAAAATAGTGGGAGGAGCACCTATGGAAGATAAATGGAAGGCCAAGACATGGGGTCGGATGCTTGTATATGCTATATTTGTGAGTGTAGACTCTCATGTATGCGTTGATGATACCCAGGCACATACTCCGATGCCATTGCACTATTGTAAGCTTCTGTTGTGAGATGTAAATCTAAATTTCACAATATCACATCTCACTCGTGTTTAAAGAGCCCTTTGGTACTACAGCTACTGGCCAGTCATGGCATCCATTCCTGGCTGAGATGGGGTCATGACAGCTGGTATTGTTGTAGAGACCAGACTAGCTCCTAGCATTTCAATGAGACTGTAACAGTAATCATCTTTTACTTGTATTAAATGTGAGTATAAAGAACCAAAGTGATTGCCTTAAATAGAATTAGTGAGTTTTCCATCATTTAAAAGTGAGAGGAATGTTAGGTACCAGACATTCAAACAGCTACTCCTCCTATGGATCGTTTAACATTTCATTGATCCAAGGATGAATAAGAAGCTTATAGATAAACCAATATGGTGAAGAATTACTCATCCAGATATTAATATCACTAATGGACTTATCAGTCAAACCGCTCAGCATCAAACTCAGTGCATAACTAAAATCAGAGTTCTGACGCAAACCAAGAGTGTTTCCAGGGGAAATTTCCAAATGCTAACCATTCTGGAGTTTCATTGTTTAGATCACTTAAATCCAACAACAGCAACAAAAAAAAAAACTGAAAAAATTATACCTGGCCTGAAGAACACCGAGAGCCCAAAGTCGATTGTTTTAAGAGGTGCCTCCTCCTCCTGGTTAACAAAGAGAAAATTCTCGGGCTTCAAGTCCCGGTGCAGCACTCCTAAAGAATGGCATGCTTCAACCACACCAACTATTATCCTCGCAAGCTCAGCTGCCTTTCTCTCCGTATAGTGTCCCCTCTGTATTATCCTATCAAAAAGCTCCCCGCCTGCACAAAGCTCCATAACAACATGAACAGCAATAGCATCCTCATAAGCACCCACAATAGATATCACATTCGGGTGACCTGCCAAATGGTGCATTATCTGAATCTCCCTCCTAACATCCTCCACATCCTCTTCGGTCGTCAACTTCCTCTTTGCAATGGATTTGCAAGCAAACTCCTTCCCAGTTGCCTTCTCCACACAAAGAAACGTCGTCCCAAATTGCCCTTGCCCAAGCTTCCTCCCAAGACTATAAACCTCCTTCAAATTACCCGTTTTCCTCTGCAACACAGACTCAACTTGAAGTCCCACACTTGACATTCTCTTAAAATGGCTTGGCATTGCCTTCTTACTTCCCTCACCTCTTGTAATCGTTATCTCCCGCTTGATAGACTTCATGTTGTCAACACTTTTGGGCTCCTCTCCAGCTATTTTAACCGGTTCTGGTGGCGTGCTTTGCACACGAACCAGAGGCTCAGACCCATCTCCTCCTCCTCCTCCTCCTCCTTTAGAGGAGGCAGAAGCTGAATCTGAAATTTTCTCCGATTTTTTCGCCTCATTGTTGTTGGTGCTGGCATCTTTATTAGGAGGAGGAAGAGTGTTATCTGGTTGCCGGGTTTTCCAAACTGCCGCTGTAACAGACTGCAAGAACCCATTTTTGCCCAAATTGGGTCCAACACAATTGTTCCCCATCAAATACCAATCTCAAAATCCTATCCCTCTTGAATTCAAATATTCAAATCAATCTCTATTAATCCCATTAACAATAATCACCCTGTTCCGAATTCAATCTCCCTAATCAGATCATCCAACAAAGCCACATTTTGCCCAAAATTCTTCCCCAAATATTCAAACTCAATAATTCAAAAGAACCAAAACGTACAATCTTATTGAACAATCAAAGAATTCTATTCGAACAAGATCTCAGAAATTTAAGCTCTTTTTCGATAAATTCAAAGGCAAAACAGGGTGTATACACCAAAAAAATCTCCAGCTAATCCAATAATTGATAAAAATAACGAATCGATCAACTAAATTAATCGGAATTTATATGCAAAACCAATGTTGGTGACGATATACAAACCCTAATTTTGAAAAATGAAAACTCAGCAATGACTAATCAAAATCTGATAATTGAACACATATGAGCAAAGAAAAAGGTTGAATCAAAAGGAAAGTGAGAGAAAATGGAGGGAAAAAGGGACGAGTGGGTGAGTCGACTCGGAGCAGAAGCGGAATGAATTTCCCGAATGGTTGGTTTTTTGGGTTTCAGTTAAAAATGGAAGAGGCGACGCCCAGTTCCATTCGAAGATTGCAGAGAGAGAGAGAGAGAGACATGATCAACCATATTAATATTGTTTCCTTCATTTTAGACTATAGTTTTTATTTCTTTAGATGGTTGTTATTATAGTTGGTACTATTATCTTGTTATTATATGGTTTGATTTCACTGTGGTATTCCATGCATGCATGGGACTGATACGTGCCAGATAATGAAGGTTTAAGAATTATTTTACAAAAATGATTTTTCCTCCGAATTTTGCCTCCTCGAATTCCCTGACTGCTTAAAACGACATCATTTTGGGCAATTTTTTTTTTCTTTTTTTTTTTTTCTTTATGCCGGTCTGAGACAGAGGGAGAGGGAGAGAAAAAGGGAGAGAAGAAGAGAGGAGAAGAGAAAGAGGAGGGGAAGAGGGAATGGAGAGAAGAGAGGGTCCCTCTGCCTCCGCCGTCGGCCGATCGTCGCAACTCGTCGGCCGATCGTCTTCGCCCCGCCTCCACCTCTACCTCCGCCCCCCTGCCCAGCCCAGTTGATGTTGGCCCCTCCAGTTCTTCTTCTTCGTCCTTCTCTTCTTCTTCTTCTTCTTCTTCTTTCTTCCTTCTTTCTTCTTCTTTTCAAATTCGAACGATTCGGGAGGACTCCTTTCGAGCTACATATCACTACTGATTATTTTATTTTGATTGTAAATATATGATTATTGAAATTGTTTAGTGAGAAAAATAAATTATGATTTTAAAAGATCATTTTTTTCATTTTTATCCACTCATATTAGATCACTGTCGGAAATATTGCTGACAACGGTTGACAGAGGTAGTGGTAATAAATAAATTATGTGAACAAATAGGTAACACTAGATAAACATATATGTATAGAAATGGTATGGTATTTTAAATTATTATTAAAATTGAACAAAATTTAAAAGCTCTCAATTAAGGGTGGGTATCGTGTCGCATTATTTTAGATTTATGTTAGAATTATTTTAATATTTATTCAATCTATTTAATATTTTTTTTCTTTTGTTTTAAAATATACAATAATAACACCATTTTTTAAAAAAAAAATTCTAATGATTTTTTCATATCTTGATCTATGTAAATAAATTTAATATATAGTTTTAGTGACGATATATACAAATAGAATTTATGTGGATATTAGTAAATAAACAAATTATTACAAGTTTTTTTTTTTTTAATTGTCTGTAAATGGTCCAATTTTTAAAAGTTCGTTTTGGGTCATAAATATCTCAAGACCGGCCCTACTTATGGTCTCAAAATGTGAGTTTAGGACTATTGTTCAAAGAGTTTCAAAACTAGATTTATGACCCAAATATTCATTTTTATTTGGGTAAATTACTGCCCTCACTTTAAATTACAATAAATATTGATGTTTGGATGAATTACAATAAATCCTATAAATTTTGCATAATTATATTGAATTCTTTTGAAATTTTAATTCACGTAACACTAGTTTCATTTTTATCATAAATTCATTAATCACATAGATAAATGATAACGACATACCTTATATATTGCAAATGTATATTTTACCTTACTTATGTTTTGTATTTTTATATCATCTACATTAATTTCAATTCACTTAATTTTACTAAAAGAAATATTAATATAATTATGTTAAAATTATGAGATTTATTCTACTTTTTAAAATTTTAAAAAGTCAAGATAATTTATCATATTTAGGATTCATTTAAGATGTGAGTTGGTTTTTGGGTTTTGATTATTTTAGTATCGCTTTGGGATAAGCTTTTTGATTTTTTAACTTCGTAAGAGAAAAATGAAATAATTATGGTTGGGATGTGACATTTTATTTTATTGGGCTAAAAAATCTATTTTATCTTTTTAAGACTATTTTAACTAAAAAATTTCATTTTAACTTATGCCAAACAAAGGTTTATTTTCATTTTATTTTCATATATCATTTCTTTTGGCTTCAACCTATTAACAACATCCATATTCTCCTTTACCAGGTTCGTCTTAATTTCCACTCTCTCACATCTCTGTTGTCTTTCACCATCACCTCCAACTAGGGATGGCAATTTGAACTCGGTCTGATGGGGACTCGCTCCCCCGACCCCGATTAGAGTGGTTTTTCCCTGAAAAATACCCCGACTGGCCGAGGATGGTATTAAAAAATAAATCCTCGGTGATTTTCGTCGGATGGTGATATATTTTTCACCCTCCCGATCCTGTTTCCGCGACTATATATACCCTTTTAATCGCTTGGACCCCTCTGTCTCTCTTTTTATTTTGGCTCTCTCTCTCTCTCTCTCTCTCTCTCTCTCGACCTCTCCTCTAGAGGCGACACCGCCATTGTTCGCTTCCACCTCTATCGCGATCCTCTCTTTATTCCAATCCCCACCACCTCGCCATCCCTCCTCTCATCTTCGCCGCCCTCCTCCATCGTCCATAACCGCCGATCTCTTCGTCGCTGCTCGTCGCAAATAATCACAATCACTATCACCGCCGATCTACTCCGTCGTCCTCTCAGATCTATGTTAATGATGCACGCAGCACACTCATATGATCTCTTTCATCATCTTCTCAGATCTGAGTCAGATCTCATGTATACATGTGTGTCTCTTTTTGTCAATTTTTTTTTTTTTTTTTGGGAAGTTAATCTGTTGTTAATGTTGAAAATGTATGTGTGTCTCTATGTTGTTGTTGATCTATTTGATGATGTTGATGATTTTGTGTGTGTGTGTCTCAGATCTGTGTTGTTATTGTTAAAATGGATGTGTGATGTTGTTGTTGATGATGTTGAAACAAATTTAGGCCGGGGAATTTTCAGGGTCAGGGAAACCCGATCCCCGATCAGGGGCGGGGGCAGGGGCCAGGACGAGGAGAGTGATAAGTTCCCCATCGGGGTCGGGGCCGAGGACGGGGCAATGTTCACCATCGGGGATCGGGGACGGGGAGTGCGATCCCCAGCCCTGCCCCCGCCCCGTTGCCATTCATACCTCCAATATTTATCTCAACTTCTTTTTGTTATTTTCCTTATAATAATTGTTTGCACATTGTCTATTTTAATTAATTTTTTATCAAAAAAATTGTTAAAAATTAGAGAATATGATATAATTAAGGGGTTGTTTGGAATGTCTAAATAAGTGCATTTTTTGACTTTTTGAACTAAAAAGTTGAGGAAACCGCAAGGAGGAACAGTCCACACTCCTAAGGAGGAACAGTCTCTGATACACTGAGGAGGATGATTGATTTGTTATCTCCTTCAATAATTGCCCCTGGTAAACCGCAAGCTTGAGCGAAGAGACAGGAGCATCTGCAAGCTAGAGCTTCACCTTGGAATGAAGAGGAGATATATTCTTTCTTGGTTAAACCATTCAGAATCTGTCTCGAAGCATTCTTCAATACCATTGCAATAGAGGCCTGAGAGGAGCCTTTTTTAGTAGCCACATCCTAATTGATTTTGAATTGGCCTTGATCAGGGGGCATCCAAGTACCCACTTTATTTGGGATCAGAGAAGGCCTGTGAGAAAAGGAAACAACTGGGCTTATCGTAGCATACTCAAATTCCGCCATTGCCACTCGAGCTTGATGTAAAGTCGAGGAGGGCTTCACAGGGTGATGGTTGAAAACATAATTGTTTCGGTCCTTCCAAATGAACCAGCCAATCCAAGTTGCTTTACCGAGGCAGGAAGCTCGATCCTCCTCATTCTTGAAGTTTGCCACCAGCTCACACGACCATTGCACAATCGATTGAATAGCTGCACAATCAACTTTGAAGTTCAAATCACTCCCAAACCAAACGGCTCTTACCCATCCACAATTGAAAAGCAAATGTTCCACCAATTCAATTTGCATTGACATATTGGGCATACATTAGAAGGGGCACATCGTCTTCGAAACAAGTTTTCTCTAGAATCCATCACATTTTTACACGCTCTCCACCAGAAATGGTGGATTTTTGGAGGAACTTTGAGAGACCAAATCAACTTCCAAAAAGTGTTCGGAGGGCTAAAAGAAGTAGAGGGCCTCTGAATCCATTGGTTTTGTGTCTCTGACAGAGCTACATGATATCCAGTTTTAACTGAATATACCCCTGTTGATACAAAATGCTAAATCAGAACATCTTCTTTAGTTACCAACGGTAGAGGAATTGTCCTGATTGCTTCCATTTCAGATTCAGATATCAAGGTTCGAAGAACATCAACCTTCCATTTCTTACGGGCAGAGTCAATTACATCTTCTACCTTTGAGATCAAAGATCCATCAGGTAGTGGTGTGGATAGCTTGAATTTAGGAAGAGTTGGCACCCATTTATCTTTCCAGAACTTAACATTTGCACCGCTATGAATTTGCCATCTCAACCCTTCCATAAGCACATTCATTCCCTGCAAAATACTAGCCCAAGCCCAAGAAGCCCTACGTCCTTTCACCACTTCCAAAAAGGAGGGGTGAGGAAAGTAGATACCTTGCAAGATGCGAGCACAAAAAAAGTTCGGATACTTCATTAATCTCCAACCTTGGCAAGCTAAAAGGGCCAAATTAGAAGCTTTGAAATCTTGGAAGCCTAACCCGCCTTTAAATTTTGATAGCGCCAAAAGGTCCCAATTGATCCAATGAATCCCTCTTCCTTCTAGATCCCCACCCCACCAAAATTTGCTAATATATGCATTCAACCGTGTATAAAACCATTTTGGAAAAACAAAACATGCCATAGTGTAGGATGGGATTGCTTGTACTACTGCTTTGATTAAAGTCTCTTTCCCCGCTTGTGATAACAATTTTGATTTCCACTTTTGTAACTTGGAGAGAACTTTTTCAACTATGAATTGAAAAGCTTCTGCTTTTGACCGATCCCAGACTGAGGGTAAACCCAAATATTTTGCATTAGCAGGGGTAGTCTTGAGACCCGAGAGGGCACTTTGTGGAGAATTGCACACTTGATTTGTCAAAATTTACTTGTTGACCAGATGCCCTGCAGTAAATGTCCAGAACCTCCAACACATTTTTACATTACCGAGTGTCAACCTTAAGAAAGAGTAGCACATCGTTCGCAAAAAAAAAATATGGAAGGGTTGGGCAGTGCCTTGTTATTTTCATCCCTGAGATTTGATTTTGAGTGAGACTCCGGTTGAGGACTTTTTGATGGAAAAACTTTGCGGAACATAAACTAAAAACCATTAAGGATTAACATAAACTAAAAATCATTAAGGATTCAATTCTATACATGAAAACTATATAAATTTCTACTATACAAAATAAGTGAATGCATACCTTGATCCATGATAATGAAATCCTCATTTAAGAAAAGAAATTTTGAATGAAGACATTGATCTTCAAGTTCTTTAATAGTGTAAGGTGCCAAACCGCACTCTCCATCACAAAACTCAAGTTGTCACCACATTACGGCTCCCATCGCCTAGAGAGAGAAGTGGTTTGAAGATCTTAGACAAGTAAAGAACTTGAAGATCAATGTCTTCCCTTCAAGGTTTCACTTTCTTAAAAGAAGATTTCATACTATCATGGATCAATGTATGTATTCACTTATTTTGTATAGTAGAAATTCATATAGTTTTCATGTATAGAATTGAATCCTTAATGATTTTTAGTTAATGTTCCGCAAAGTTTTTCCATCAATTAGTATCAGAGCATGGTTCTCAATTCTGATGCATGAAACGTATAAGTATGAATTTCATTTTATGATGATGTTTTGTGTAACAAGTGCAAAACCTTGATTTACACTTGTCCAATTTTATTTTTATTTTTGGCCAATCTTTTATTCTATTGATATTAAAATAAAAATTGAAAATTACTGAACAAGTGGTAATTAAGATAATGTCTTATGCACTTATAATGTTTTGTTACACACCTTATGAGTTGAAACATTGTTGATTAGCCCAACGGAGGTTCAACACTATGTATGTTTGAATAACCGAGATGATTAGTATAATAAATATAGCAATAAGTTTTTCTACTCAACGGTGATAAACTTTTCACGTGCTTTAGTTAATAAAATAAAATAAGAGACATTGAGTTTTTCTGCCCAACTGTGATAAACTTGTTATGATCTTAACGATTATTTTATTTTATTTTATGTTGTTTATTTTTATTAGTCATCTTATTTACTTTTATGAATTGTTAAAATATATTATTATTCGGCCCAAAAGAAGGATAACTTGATTTCGTATCTAACTACTTATGTTTTATAGTTAGATATATTTAACTTATGATGTTATTTTTATGACATGTGAAAAGTAGTTTTCTTGATTATATTATGTAATGGATATTATGTGTTTGCAGCATTGAATCCTACTGCAATTAATAGTTACTTGTCTGGTATTGAAGCTTTGAGTGGAACTAATTTTAAGAAATGGAAGGAACAAATTGGAATTGTTTTGGAAATTATGGATTTAGACTATGCATTAAGAGAGCCAGCTCCTACAAAGCCTAATGACACAAGTTCTAAGGAACACATGGCTTTATATGAAAAATGGAAACGCTCTAATTGCTTAAGTCTAATGATTATGAAAGGCTCAATTACACCTGCAATTTAAAGAGCAATCCCTGTTTCTGAAAGTGCAGTGAGCTATATGAAATTTATTAAAGAACAATTCATTGGAACTTCCAAATCCCTTGCTAGTACTCTCGCGATTAAAATGATGACAGTGAAATATGATGGTTTGAGTGGTGTTCGTGAACATATCTTAAAGATGAATGACATGGCTTTTCAATTAAAGGGAATAGACATGGAAATTTCTGAAGGTTTTCTTGTTCATTTCATTATGACTTCTCTTCCTGTGCAATTTGGTCCT
This sequence comes from Camellia lanceoleosa, assembly GCA_025200525.1. Classification (NCBI taxonomy): domain Eukaryota; kingdom Viridiplantae; phylum Streptophyta; class Magnoliopsida; order Ericales; family Theaceae; genus Camellia; species Camellia lanceoleosa. The sequence continues at coordinate 95,991,644 of CM045770.1, forward strand.
TTTAAGATCAATTATAATACGCAGAAAGATAAGTGGAAGATGAGTGAGTTAATTGCTATGTGTGTTCAAGAAGAAGAGAGGCTTAAAGCTGAAAAGCCTGATATGGCTCACCTTACCACCTTGGGTTCAACCAAAAAGATTTTCAAGAAAGGTAAAAGTAAGAAGAAGAAGAATGCAAATGATGAAACTCACAAGGCTAATAAAGGAAATAAGATTCGATGCCATTTCTGTGGAAAGAAAGTTTACATAAGAAAAAACTATCCAGGTTTTGAAAGTTGGTTAGACAAGAAACGTAACACTCAATACTTTGTGTCTTATGAATCCTTTTTGGTAGATGTTCCAGCAAATTCTTAGTGGATTGACACTGGTGCAAGTATTCACATAACAAATTTCATGCAGGGATACCTTACAAGTCAGACACTAAATAAATGAGAACGAACCATTACGGTTGGGAATGGAACAGAAGTGGACGCTGAGGCTATTGGCACCCTCGGTTTAATTTTAGACTATGGTTTCATTTTAGATTTAGTAAACACAGTTTATGTTCCTGTTTTTACTAAAAACCTAATTTCTATTTCACAACTTGATTCCTGTGATTATGAATTTAAAGTTTGGAAATGATAGAGTCTCTTTATTCCACAATTCTCATGTGAGTGGTTCTAGTACTTTATATGGTAATCTTTATTCATTGAATTTAGATTTCACTTATGCACAATCTCTTTTATCCTTTAATATAAACAACTTGGTAAATAAAAAGAGAAAGCGAGTGAATGAAAATTCATCCATGTTGTGGCATAAGCGCTTGGGCCACATATCAAGACAAAGGATGGAACTTCTTATTAAAGATCTTATTAAAGACGAAATTTTAAATTCACTTGATTTTTCTAATTTTAGTATTTAAGTGAATTGCATTAAAGGAAAATACACAAAGACAAAGAAAAAGGGTGCTACTAGGACTACTGAATTATTAGACATAATTCATACTGATATATGTAGTCCCTTTACTGTTCCAACTATTTATGGACATAAATATTTTATTACTTTTATTGATGACTTTTCTAGGTATACTTATGTGTATCTTATTCGTGAAAAATTAGAAGCACTGGATATGTTCAAACTCTATAAATTTGAAGTTGAAAATCAACTTGGTAAACGGATTAAAAATGTAAGATCTAATAGATGTGGTGAATATTATGGTAGATTCACTCAGTCGGGTCAAAATTCAAGTGCTTTTGCTTTATTTTTGGTTGAGAACGATATTATTGCTAACTACACAATACCCGATACACCTGAGCAAAATGGTATAACTGAGCGACGAAACCATACCCTTTTGGACATGATGAGAAGCATGATGAGTAACTCTTCTTTGCCAGATTACTTGTGGGGTGAAGCTTTAAAAACTGCTGTACATGTTCTTAATAGGGTTCCTACTAAGGTTGTGCCCGTAACTCCTTATAAGTTGTGGGTTGGTAGGAAACCTAATTCGAATTATTTACATGTATGGGGTTGTCTTGCTGAAGCAAAAATTTTCAACCCACAAATAAAGAAATTAGACCCTGGAACTATAAGTTGTTATTTTATTGGATATCCTGAGAGATCAAAGGGTTTCAGATTCTATTGTCCCACTCATAACACACGAATTGTTGAAACTAAAAATGTTGTGTTCTTAGAGGATGAAAACATTAGTGGGAGTATGAATCTCAAAAATATTTATTTGGAGGAAATCGTGTTTTTACGCCTTCCATGATTATCCAAGAAAATGTTGTACCTGAACCTATTGGTACACAAGAGATTTCTCACATTGAAAAAGAAGTTGTCCCAGTTGCAGAACAACCTTTACGCAAATCACAAAGAAAAAAGAAACCAGACATATCAGATGACTATGAGGTTTACCTAAATGAGTGTGATATAGGCTTAGAGAACGATCCTGTTTCTTATGCCCAAGCCATGAAAAATGGAAATGCAACTCAATGGTTAAATGCCATGAAAGATGAGTTAAAATCCATGAAAGACAACAATGTTTGAGATCTTGTAGAATTACTTAAGGGAGCCAAAACTGTTGGATGCAAATGGGTTTTTAAAACCAAGTGTGATCCTAAAAGTAATGTCGAAAGATACAAGGCCAGATTAGTTGCTAAAAGATATACTAAAAGAGAAGGAATAGACTATAAGGAAACTTATTCTCTTGTTTCTAATAAGGATTCCTTGAGAATAGTCATGGCCTTAGTAGCTTATTATGATTTAGAGTTACATCAAATGGACATTAAAACAGCTTTTTTGAATGGTGACTTGCATAAAATGGTCTATATAGACCAACCTGAAGGTTTTCAGGATGAAAGCAAGAAAGATATGGTTTGTAGGCTTAAGAACTCGATATATGGTCTAAAGCAGGCATCTCGACAATGGTATCTTAAATTTCATGAAGTTCTCACCAAATTTGATTTTAAGGATTATGTGGTTGATCAATGTGTCTACCTTAAAATCAGTGAGAGCAATATCTGCATTATAGTTTTGTATGTTGATGATATATTGCTTGCTAGCAATAATTTGGGAATGATACATGAGACAAAGAAATTCCTCACAAGAAATTTTGAAATGAAAGATCTTGGTGAAGCCTCTTTTGTCATTGGGATAGAAATTCACCGAGATAGGTTTCATGGTATTTTAGGATTGTCCCAAAGAGCCTATATCGAAAAGGTTCAACATGCAGAACTGTTCAAGTAATGTTGCCCCTATAGTTAAGGGTGATAAATTTAGTGAATTTCAGTGTCCCAGAAATAATTTAGAAAAGGGAACAAATGAAAGAAATTCCTTATGCCTCTGCAGTTAGGAGCATTATGTATGCTCAAGTTTGTACACGTCCTGACATAGCATTTGTGGTTGGTATGCTTGGTCAATACTAAAGCAATCTCGGACTTGATCATTGAAAAGCAGTTAAGAAAATGTTGCGATATTTACAAGGCACTAAGGATTATATGCTCACTCATCAAAGAACAGACAGCCTTGAAGTGGTTGGTTATTCGGATACTGATTATGCTGGATGTAAAGACACTCGAAAGTCCACTTCTGGGTACATTTTTATGCTTACTAATGGACCCATTTCATGGAAGAGTCATAAGCAGTCTCTGACAGCCTCTTCCACTATGGAGGCAAAGTTCATAGCATGTTATGAAGCCATATGTCATGCAGTATGGCTAAAGAATTTCATATCTAGATTACAACTTGTCGATTCAATTTCGAGGCCCTTACATATTTACTGTGATAATGATGCTATTATTTGGTTCTCGAATAATAACAAAACTTCAGAAGGATCAAAGCATATTGATATCAAGTATCTAGTTGTTAAAGAAAGAGTTTTGAATCAGAATGTTTTCATCTCTCATATTGGCAATACACTCATGTTGGCAGCTCTTTTAATTAAATGTCTCGCACCTAAGCTCTGTCAAGAACATGTTACGCGCATGGTCTTAGTAGAAAGTTTATCATGTTTAGACTTGAAATGAGTGTATGATAATTGTTATGTTATAATCATCTTATGTTAGTAATGATTATGTTTGTTGTTTTCATTCTTGTGCATAATTTAGAAGAAGATATAAACAACGGGACCGTTATAGATGAATTAGCATTAATCACCATTATGTTGCTAATGTCATCTCTGTGATTTAAGATTCACTTATTCATGTTGATGGAAAATATTAACACTATAACCATTGTACAGTCTTGATCAATGTGTAAATCACTGACTACAATGATTTGGTACTAATAATTTCATTGAACAGAATCTAATGGCAATGGTGCAATCTTTTAATGGGAGAACGTTGGCCATATTATGATAATCTAGTGATGTAATATAATCATGCAAGCCAAGTGAGAGATTGTAAGAATTTTTCCTAAATATGGTTTAATGTGGCTTATACATGATTATACTAGTATTCTTCCCATTAAGTAAGATACATGTATATCAATTAAATGATAACTAATCATTGATGAATGCACCTATATATACATAATGTATAGAAGACTAATGGAGATAATGTTAATGCATTGAATGTGATAGATTCATTATGAATGAATCTTAGAAATGCATTATGTATCTATTATGAATGTAGAAGATATATTAATCTATTTGAAGTTCATTGAATTAATGGATTCGTTGATGGAAATAATACTAGTATAATCATGTATAAGCCACATTAAGCCATATTTAGGAAAAATTCTTACAGCTTTTGATGTAACATTCGCCACTAAAATGAAAAGATATGGGGAGAGGGGATCAGCCTGCCGGAGCCCTCGGGAAGGAATAAAAGGCCTCATTTATTTTCAGAGGTAGAATGGAAGGGATTTATAGTGATGCCCTGTTTATTTTCAAAGGTAGAATGGAGGGGATTCATCAAGAGTGGACCCAGGTGTCGTCGATAGGGTGGGCTAATATTAAGGTAAAATTATACAATATATTTTAAGTATAACCACATAAGAAAAAAAAGAATTTAATAATATAATCTAGATTAATATCTAAATTTATTGATTAGAAACAATCTAACTAAGTTGTGCTCGACGAGTCTTTAAAAATTTTGAATTCATCGATTACAGAATCTAGATCAATTTTCAAAAAGCATAGCTTGTTTGGTTCCAGTTTTCAGAAAATTCTACTTTTTTATTTTTCGTATTTTAATATTTTCAATGAATTTTTTTAATATTTTAAGTAATTTTTTTAAATTTTTAGACACACCTAATATAAACACACTTAAAAAGTTTAATATTTGTGAAAAAAATCTTTAAAAAATACATTACATACCAAAAAATACAACAACAACAACAAAAATACAATAAGTTAGTACATTTGCATATTTTTGTGTATTTATTGATTTTTTAAAATATTTTTTCACAAATATTTTACCATTTAGATACATCTAAGTAAAGTGCATCTAAAAAAGTAAAAAAATTACTTAAAATTTTAAAAATATTCACTAAAAACAAAAAAAAAAACATAAAAAATAAAAAAAAACTCAATTTTCAAAAAACTAAATTCAGAAAACTGAAATCAAACACACTGATTTTATCCTTTGAAAGAGAATACTCTAGCCAAAAAAATTGTTTAAACCAAATATGTTGAAATCGGTGATTTTGCTTTCCAAATGAGGACCTAGGATACTCAAATTTAGGTTGATAAGGCCCTAAGTTCACATAAGCTCGTCTAATCTCATCCCGTTGATTAACCGGATATTCACAAATTTGTAAACGTAAACCAGGATCTCGTTCAATAACAGTTGAATCAAATTCACTTAGTTTATTTGCTTGAGACATGGAAGGCGGTTGCACATTAGAAAATGAGATTTTAATAACATTGGATGTTATACTACTAAACTTCTGTTTTGATTGATAGAATGAGAAAATAGTTTTTCTTTTTTTGAGTGTGGAGGTTCCATTATTTATAACCTAATTTTTTATAAAAAAAATTAGCCCTATTTAATATTAAACCAGAGTATATTAACAATAATTTTAAATAATAGGGTTTTTATATACATCCTCAATAATTTTTTATTTAAGGTTTCATTATTTTTATATATGTCCAAAAAAATTTCTTCAAAGTTTAAAAACTAAGAGCAATATAGAACATTGAACAAGGCAGCATCATAAAAAAACTAAGAGCAATATAAAATTTGTTGCATAAAGACAAAATTTCAAAACCATTGTTAATCAAATCCATTCTCAACCAAAGAAATAAAATAATTGGTTATTTCACTTCCCATAAATGTTAGGAACTGCAGGCTGCTAGAGATGACAGAGAGAGTTGCTGCCTATCTATTGGAATATGTGAAGATTGTTTTGGAAGATTTATTTTTTAAACAAATACAAACTTATTGGGCTGCCTATCTATTCTTTTGGGTAAGTATTGGGCTGCTATTGGGCTGTCTATCTAAAAAACAAACAAAAAAACTATTAGCCCTTATTTGGGGCGGGGCTGGGCTGGGAGAGGTTGGGAGGTTGAGCTGGGATTTTTTTTTTTTTTTTAACAGATTTTTAAAATTTTAGGCTGGACTGTAGCCACCTATGCTCAGCCCTAGGTTCACCCTTGTGATTCATAGTGAAGGGATTATTAGTGAAGGAATTCATAGTGAAGGGATTAAGTAAAATTGTATTTGTTTTAATAATAGTTGTTGGTGTAGGGATTGCTAAATTATTTTATATAAAATAAATAAAAAATATTAAACATTAATGTTCAAAAAAAATGCCCAATATGTAAAAAATAAATAAATAAATAAATTTCAGAAAAAATAAAATAAATAAAATAATGATTTTTACTTAACAAAAAATTAAACATTAACATTAAAAAAAAAAGCCCAACATATAAAAAATAAGTAAATAATTTATAGTCTGGCAGACTCTTTTTCTAATACTACCGCTACCTCTTTCATTCCAATCTCCCTTCCAAAGCCTAACCTAATCCCCTTCTCCATCTCAATTTTTTGTCCAAATCTTCAAATAAATATAATATTAAATGAATCCTACCTCTATCCTAATTTTATCTTTCCCTCTACACCCAAAACAAACGGGTCTAATGGTTATTTGCTCAAGAGGCATAATCATAACTAAAAAAATCAAAAACAAGTGTGACACGGGGATAAAGATGATGTGCAAATAAAAGCTCTTGCATTACTACGATTACATATATAATAATTAGAGTTAGGCATTATTTGATATAAATTAAATCATTACACTTATTCAGATACTTATATTTATTTAGGTTATATTATTTTTTTATACATTTTTTTATAAAAAATAAATAAAATATATTTATTTAGATAATCCTAAATAATCCCGTAATTATAGTTATCATCTTAAAGGTTCAATCATTCACACTTAATTATTTTTTTGCTTATTTTTTGACTTATTTTTGTCTTTAATAGATTTTTTTTTTTTAAAAAAATTGAAAAAAAATTTAAGTTTCTATATTCAGGTCGACAAGACAAATAAAAAATTTATAATTTTAAAAAAAATTCAAAAAAATCCTAGAAAAGACAAAAATAAGAAAAAATAAGCAATTTTTTGGGCTTATTTTGGATTTTTCAATTTTTTTTGAAAAATTTCAAAAAGATATAATTTTTAGATTCGTCTCGACAAGATGGACCGAAAAAATAAAAATTTTGACATAATTTTGAAAAAGTATTATTAAAAACAAAAAAATAAAATAAAAAAAAGGTGTGACTTTTTTAAGGTAGTCAAAAGGAACCAGTATAAAGGATAAACTTTAACAATTAAAAATGAAAAGATCAAAGTTGAATTTTACGACAAATTATATTGGTAGCCGTTATTATTTGAGTATTGTGTTATTTTAGTCTATATAATTTTAATTGATTTGGTTTTGATTTTAAATTTATAATTTTGTTTTAATTTGGTCCAATTGTTACCATTGTTAATTTTTTTTTTTCTTTGATGAAAAATATGCACATGAAGAGCATGTATTATACTTTTATAGACAGAATTATAAATATGTTCAACTCAGTAAATTAATCTCAACCAATTCAGTGGTTATTTTTCTTCAAAAACCTAAATCACCATTATAAATTAGACCAAATTCACACAAATTTAAATTTAAGAGTCAAAATTAAGCTAATTAAAATTATAAAAATTAAAATAACACAAAAATAAAATGTAAGGACTACCGATTTAATTTTTCATAAATTTTAATGAAAGTGTGCATCGGCCTCGTTTGGGAACAGACTAATTTAGTAACTTTTTGGTTATTTGGCTAAAATATGAGCAAAAAAAAACTAGTATGTTTGGGATGACTTTTTAACTTTTTACGAAAAGATGTGCAAAAAATAGAGAGAAAAGAGAATCTTTGACTTTTTGTATGGGTTATTGGTTTTTTGGCTAATTTTTAATAACTTTTTGAATTTTTGACTAAAAATGAAAGTTTCCAAACGAGGCTAGGTGGGATCACCTGATTACTGTTTCATTTTAAAAAAAACAATTGGTTCCCTTCCAGAGGCACACTGATAAACAAAATTACAAACAGGCGAGCACAGCACCGAGCCAGCCCCACTTTATTTTGATGTAAAATATTTTGAAGAAAATGTTTTGGTCATTTTTTATTGTTTGATTGAACATAAAATAAGTAAAATATTTTTTCAACAAAAATAACTTTCATGAAAAGCCTAAAAATGACTTTTCTTTTAAATTTTCGTAAGTCATTTTTGTATATTTCCAATCCTCTTCGACAGTTTAGTGAGCAAATTCGAAATGGGTTTTGCAGCTGTGGATAATTATTGGTTCTCATCAAGTATATCAATTCAACATCTAAAGAAATTGCACATAGAGAGAGAAAGTACAACTTTAGTATTAAAAAATATTTGACAAACATCAACCAAACATTAAAAATAGAGAAAATTTAATTTTCACATATAACTATTTTACATAATTTTTTTTTGGGTGTAAAATATTTTATTTCAAAACAAATAGAGCCTGGGTTTTTTAAAATCATAGGTGAACTCTTTAAAAAGATGTCCATGCATAATTATAATAGCCAAAAAAAATGTGAATAAAATGTAAATGATTATGTACATATATATCCATTCTTGTTTATATAATTAATAAAATTATATAATAAAATTCAATCATAGATCAAGACATGTAAAAAGTATTACAAAATATTAAAAAGATAAAATATGAGTTTGTTTGTTTTATAGTTTAGTAAAATTTAATTTATAACAAAAATTTTTTTTTAATTATAATTCCAAATACAAATTGAACCAATTGTATCAATTAAATATTATTTTTTATCACATTCGTAGATGTAAAATTACAAAGGATTAATTACACTTTTCACTCTTTTTGTTTGACTTAAATTTCACTTTATAGTTTTAATTCAAACAAATTGATCCCTACGCTTTAAGTCTAATTTTAATTTGATCCTTTCGTCTAAATTGGATATTAAAAATAATAATTTTAGAACACTTATCAACTTTTTAAGATTTTAATTTGGTTCTTTCATATAAATTGGAGGTTAAAATTAATAATTTTAGAAAACTTGTCAAATTTATAGGGGTACTTACGTGTAGGTCCTATTAACTAGACTTATTTACCTACAGGTCCTAACTAATAAATTTAACACTATAAAAATAAGAGATTGATAAATTTATCACTATAAATTTATTCATAAAAACAAAGAGACTGATAAATTTATCACTATAAATTTATTCATACAAATAAAAGACTGATAAATTTATCTTTATCACTTAATAAATTTATCAATAGGACTTAATGGGTAATAAGTCTCAAAAGTAGGACCTATTGGTAGTTTACCCAAATTTTTATAAGGTGAAAAGGTGGATAAAATTAACAAAAATTTAGCCAAAAATGACCAAATTAAAACTAAACTTAAAGTGTAAGAATCAAATTATTTAAATTAAAATTACAAATATTAAAGTGAATTTAAGTCAACCTACAAGGATAGAAAGTATAATTAAACCCAATTACAAATTACACTTAAGGTTGCTTCAGAGACCTCTTCTTCCTAGTTAGATAGTTTGACAAGTTTTAGCTAATAACTAATGAAATTGATAATTGAAGAGGAAATTTTCAGTTGCTATTCTGAATTTTTCTTTCTCGGTAGCCAAACAAAATCTCTAGAAAGCAAAAATAACAACATGAGACCAAGTCACAGTGGAAAGTGTAATAGATGTTGTGGACTTGGTTCTTCTGGTGGTTAGCAGGTACCTAATAAGCACTAGAAGACAAACAACGTTCGGGAATCAAACTAGTGACTTGCCATGCCGTCTACGGTTTTATATTTAAAGAGTTATTTGACGGCTGTATATTGAAGAGTAATTTACATTATTACTACTGAATACAGTATTATTTTATTTATAAATTTATTTTTTAATTATAAAAATATATTACTTTTATTTTTATAAATTTCATTTAAATCCTTTTCAAAAAGGGTGTATATGATTTTCATGATTAAAAAAATCAATATAAACGAATTTATAAATAAAGAAATAAAATATATTTACTAATAATTAAGAGAATTTTAATATAATCAACCATATATAGCATTTATCAATGTTTATCCTTCTTATTAGATCTTCTTTGTCTTCTTATCTTTTATTCACTTTGTTCGGATTTGATCACATTTGGGAATGAGTTTCCTTCATACTACTATCTTCTAATAATTTGTGACCTCTATTTCAGTTTATAATGATGATTTAAATTATTTATCTTGTAAGTCTAATAGTAAAGATTGCGTTGCACCAAACATTAGTTTTTTTTATTTTTTGAACATTATTAGACACAAACAAATTATATTTTAATTTTTTTATTTATTTAAAAATTATCAACAACTATGAATTTAAACTTAAAAATTCATTGTATAAAAGAAAATCATCATTTCATCGATATATATATTTTTCCACATATTGTCTTTATTATGAGATTTTACAATATAAACGGCTTAGGTTATTGTTGTGGGCCTAGAATAAGACTTACAAAATAAAATATGGAGAATAGTAATATAGAGAGGAGTTATTTCTCATAACAAAGGTTAGTAAAATTACAATCGATGATCTAAACTTATTTCACACATAAACTAGATAGTACCAAAGTTCAATCCCTACTACACGATCTCATTCTGGATAACTTTCTCAAAAAAAAAAAAAAAAATTGTTTAGTAAATAGGCAATTATTGAATAAGTAAGAGAAGAGAAAGGGTCCACAAATGATTCTCTAAAGTTACAAGATTTATTAATGGAAAAGGAAATTTTTAAAAAATAAAGAAATAAATTTAAAAGTTTTTTTTTTTAAACCTTATTTTCTTCTTTTTTTCTTGTAAAAATTCTTCTATAAATTTTTTACTCAAACATAGAATTATGAAAGAAAAATTACAATTCAATATAAGTTAAAAATAATAATTTCAGATAAGTGATAAATTTTATAAATATTAATAATTAAAATTTTAAATTTTTTTATGAATCTATAATTATTTTCAAAAAATATTACTGAATTTTAATTTTTCTAATTATAAACAGAGGATTTAAACCGATTGCCTAAACCCATATTATGAAGATAAATTTTGTGTAACAATTATAATAATTTAGAAATTTTAATTCAATGATAACATAACACCAAGCGGAAAATGAAAAAATTATCACACTATGTCACATGATGTACTCAACTAATGAGATAATTGCACCCAAATACATAATTGATGGATAATTTAACAATACTTTTATTTTCTTTTTCTTTTTTTTCTTTTTTTTTTTGTTATTGTTGTTTTGCATTATTTTTTTAAAAACTGGATTTGAAAACTTATTTGATTTATTATCTTTGTTTTCATAGAAGTGAAACCAATTCAAAGTTTTTAAAATTTTGAAAACAAGTAAAAGTTTATTTTTTATTTTCAAAATAAATTTTCACTAGTCCTTCCTCTTTTTTCTTTTGCCTTCGGCCACCACCCACCTCCATTCACCAATTGACCAATCTTGGGCCATAAGCCACTATCGATCACCATCCGGTCAGCTCCAATCTCCGTTAACCTCTAATGATATTCCAGTCACTACCTTTAATAACTTACTAAATATATTTATTTATGTATTTTTAAAAATCAAATAAGTTTTCTATTTTTTATTTTTATTTTTAATGTTAGAAAACTTACAGTTTATAAGACTACCATTAGACTTGCACAAACCTATGTCACTACAACCCTTTAGATCAAATATAAAAATTAGAGCATTACTATTCAAGCTTAAAAGTTAGATTCTTTTTTTAAATCCAGTAATGTATAAAAAAAATAATTGATTGATAATTAAAAATTCTCTAATTATCAACCAATCATTTTTTGACAGGATATAAAAAGTAAATTTATATATCATTTTTAAAAAAATCATCACATGCCATTATTCTTTAGGGATATAGCACATGTCCTATATCTAAAATTGTTTATCAATAATAGGGGTAAGTTGCGGATATTCTGATCTGTCCAAATCGACTGAACCGAACTGATCTGTCTCATTTTGGACGTATGCGCGATGACGAACGGACGGTTGCAGATTGATTTTTTTCAATCCGCCTAATTTTATAGATTGCGGATTTGAAGTTCCTTACTGCCAAACCGCAAGCACCTCTAATAATTTGTAAGACATTATATTTTCAATTTGTTTAGATATTCTGTTTGTGTTTTTAATTGAAAAAGGGTTTAGATATTTGTTGTGTTTTCAATTTGGAAATCCTTTTATCAAATGACAAGGGTATATTTGATATTTTTTTTTGGAAAATATAGGGCTTAATTTTGCTATTTTTTAAAAAAAATCAAATTAAATAGTTTTTGAATAAAAAAAGTAATGAAATAGTTTTGATAATACATAATTTTCTTATATGTATTTATTATTAGTATTTGACAATTTACTTGATAATCTTTTGGTTATATTGAGTTGGATTAATATCCACACAAGAAAATGTTGACAAATTGTTGTATTATGTTCAAAATTTGTAAAAGTTTAAACCGCCAAACTGATTTACATCCATCTACCAATCCGCATCCGTCAATTCGGCGGACTGATGTGGATTATTTTTTCCAATCCGCCCATCCGTGAATGGATGACGGATTAGAGATTGGGGTATTTACGTGTAGGTCCTAATAAATGGACTTATTGTCTAATAGGTCCTATGAAAAAAATTTATTATAAAAAAAGTCATTAATTGTAAATTTTAGCGACAATTTATAAAAATCATGACAAAAAAGTCACTAATTGTCAATTTATAGCGATATATATAAAAAATTGTCAAAAAAAAATATTTTTAACGACAATTTTACCAAAAATTATTTTTAATAGGATTTGATGGAAATTCATTCCACCTATTAGGACCTATTGATAGTTTACCTTTAGAGATTTTCTGGCCGCAATCGAACCGCGAAGCCCCCTTGTCAATAACGTGCCTCTAGAAAGGGAACCAACAAAAAAAAAATTTAAACACTGGACATACCATAATCATTTGAACAAGATTTGAGTGTCCGTTTATCAATGCCCAACAAATTAAGAAGTTTTGTTGAGATCCTGGGCTGACTTTTGACTCATTCTTTTGTAGATTGATTAACCCATGAAGAAGTCAAAAAGAAAAAAATAAAATAAAAATTTCCCTACTGACCCAAGCTGCAGCACAGCCGGCAATCTCTACTAAGCCATGCAACCCCATTTAATATACATCCAAAATTTTGGTTAGACCATTTCAAAACTAGACCTAGCATTTTTTGTATTTTTCTTATTATCCCAGACACACACACACACACACACACTATATGCTCAATGAGTTCTATTTCTAGACAGCTTATAAATACACCTTGTCTCTCTACCCAACTTTCAAGTTTCCCAATATTTGAAGTAAAGCTCACTTAAGATATCAAATAGCCAAGAAAAAAAGAGAAAAATAAAAACTTAATATGTCTATACAAAGCTCTGGTGATAATTCAGGTATGGTTTCTAGGGAGATGAATGGAGGAGGTTCAAGGCCACCACCACTCATGGTGAACAAGAACTCCTCAGTGATCAAGAAGCCACTTCCTAGAAGGGGTCCTGCACCAGTCATTACGTATTTGAGGTCTCCGAAAATTATTCACGTTAGTCCTCAAGAGTTTATGGGCCTCGTTCAACGCCTTACTGGAAAAGATTGATCAATTATGCCGCTTTCTTCTTCTTCTTCGTCGTCCGTTGTGTGATTTTTTTTTTTTTGGGTAATGGAAAGTGTTTGGAATCCGTTGTAGGATAGAGAGTCAGTTGAAGGTCAAGAGAAGTGCAATGGTAAATGCTTATGCTTCCTGGCTGCACAGCCTTTCTTCAATACATGTGATATTAATTTTTTTCATTTTCTACATGAATTTACACAGCAAAAGATGTGTAGGACTCACTATTTCTATAAATAGCGCATCATATATTATATGTACGCATCGTTTATTATGTTTATTTAATAAGAAATGAAGAAAAAAATAGTGAAATTTTTTATAATTACAAAAACCATTTTCTTATTTTTGATTTGTAAAAACTTGGCTGGACTTGTAATTGATGAGATGCTAAACACAGTTGCATCAAACATTATGTGATGTTGTAAAAAAGGAAAAATAAATAGGATAGAAACATATAAAAAGGGAGTACTAGTTTAAGGTTGTATCTGAGATATTAATTTGCGGAAGAAAATGAAAAAAAATATGAATCAATGAAATATAATTTATTTGTCTTTTAAATCCCTTTTTTTTTTTTTTTTTCTTCTTTCACAAATCTATGATTATTCAAACATGGCATAAGAGTTTTCAGAGCTAACTATAAGATCATGTTCAGTGAATCAAAAAGAATTTTTTTTTTTTTTTTGAGAGAGACAAACCACAACTTAACAAATTGAGCTTGAACTTTTTAAAAAAAAAATTGGCAATATGATATGCTTACTCCTTTCCTAAAACATTTTTCCCATGTTTATAATTATTAAACCTAATCCTTTGGTATCTTTACCATAAAGAAAGCCATAGTACAAACATAGAAGTTTAAGCCAGTGAAGTCTCTCAGCAAGGAGAATCCCAACTAACTTTTGGAAAAAAAAATTCAAAACTGTTATACGTCAAAAAAAAAAAAAAAAAAAAAGGAAAACAAAAATAAATAAGTAAAAATGTTATATGCAATTGATTTTTGTTAATATTTGGTATGCTAACGGATTTTTTTTTTTTTTTTGTGTAAAACCAAGATATATATATTAGGTAAAAGTTTCCCGAATACGAATCCGGGGATATTCATCCCCACTAGAGTCATAATACAATTGATTAGCAACAGAAATGGGACAGTTGTGAAAAATGTGCATTCCTTTACTGGCATGATTTGCTCCATTCACCAGTAAATCGATGCATTTATTTTCTTCTCAATAGATGTGCTTTACTGATGGGTGACCCAACTTTGCAGAGAAGAAACCTGCAATCAAAAACCAAGTTATAAAGTTGATGATGTGAGCTGACTCATTCCACAAGTAAAGTCTGCATGGTTAAAACATCCATTTCTACAATTAAGTTAAAAAGTTTCAAATCTAAAGCCAGCTTCAACCCATCCCCACATAGCGCATAACTCAGCTTCCATACTAGAGATAGCCCCAATATTTTTGTGAAAAACCATGACCCACTTTCCTTGTTTTCCTTTTGATTAAAGTTCAGAGAAAAATTTAGGGATAAGATTATTTTTTATGAACGAAATATTTCAGTTATCCAAAGTGTTATTGTAGTATTTTTAGTGATGAAATTGAATATTTAGTAATGATTTTTTTTTTTTTTTTGGGTCTAAAAAAGTAAATATTTTCTGCACCAAATTATTTTGTCCCAAAAAATATATTTTTAGCGACATTTTCAAAATTTTCTAGTTAAAAGTTTTTTTTTTATTTTTTTATTTTTTGGGACAACATTTTAGCGCAACCCTTGCGATGACAGAAATTGATTCTTAAATATTTTTTATAATAAAATTCACTTTTAAAAATGAAAAAAATTTAAGTACTACAACTTTTATACGTTGTTGTAGTGGTGATTAATTACTTTCTAGATTGAAATGGTCATTCCATTTTCTTTCCTTTTTTTTTTCTTTGGACTCAATTTAATTATTTTCACTGTTTCACAGTTTGCTCCTTGGGATCCAAAACATTTAAAATTATGTTACGTCATCTGTTAGTATATTAATTAGTACATGTAACATTATTCACAATAATTTCTTTACGCTGTGTTTGGTTGGGGGATTTGAGGAAGGATTTGAAAACAGAAAGGGAAAAGGTGTGTGAAAGTAGGTGAAATATAGGCATGTTTTATTCACATTTCACCTATCTTTTCCATTTCTCTTTCTAAATCTCTCTTCAAATCCTCAACCAAACACAACATTAATGAATGCTTTAGAATGTGCATTGCATTGATGAGCTTGAAGTCCCCATGGAGACATGCATAACTTCACCTTAACTCCTAATGATTCAAGTTTCAAATCTATACTTACTATATATTAAGTAAAAGGAGATTTTTAATCCCAAGTTTTGTGGGAGTTCCAATCTTCCAATCTAAATTTTTTGATTTTTTGATTTAAAAAAAAAAAAATCTTAGCATTTATTAACTTCTCCCAACCCCCAAGTCTCACCCTCATAATAACACTTTAATTCATTAAGAACAAGCATAAAAAAAATTCTTTGAAATCCAACACATATGAATTCATTGAAAAGTCCCAACACATATGATTATTATCCCTCATAATAACACTTTAATGCATTAAGAACAAGTATAAAAAAAAATTTCTTAAAAAGTTCAACACATATGATTACTATCAAAATATTAAACTTTAATATAATATAATAAAAAAAAAAGAATACATTTAATTCCTTGAAAATTCCAACACATATGATTATTATCAAAATATTAAACTTTAATATAATATAAAAAAGAAAAAAAAGAAGACATTTAAAAAAAAGATATTTAAAAATCGCAATTTGCATGTATAGATAATTGTAAATATATTAAGAAAAAGGGGGTTCTTAAACCCCAAGGCCTATGGGAGCTCCAATCTCTCAATCTTAATTTTCTAAATTTTTTATTTAAAAAAAAAACCTCAGCATTTATTGATTTAGTCAAAATCCCCTGATTAATATTTAAAATCCCCCCATACAAATAATTATAGATATAATTTGTGCATAGTTGCTGCAGTAGCTTTTTTAATTTCTCCTGTACACTATGGTTAATGATAAGATTGTTAAATTATTTTTATAAAAATCTTAAAACACATAATTTATATATTAAAAAAAATTAAAATAAATATAAATATTTATAATTATTCCATGCATAGCACGGGTGATAGGCTAATTAGTAATTAATGAAATACTTGTAAAGCAAGATGTGGTTTGCCACACTATAAATTTCTAAACCGAAAATGTTCTACAATCAAACTTATTGTATAATTATGTATATATATTATTTTAAAATTTGAATTGCCTTGCAAAACAAATCATTAGAATTGAAATGGACTCGCCGAATTAAATATTATGAATAATTTAATTGTCACATCAGCTTGTAAGAAATTTCTTGTTTTATATATCATTATTCTTTATAAAAATAAAAATAAAAATAAAAAGAAGTTGGAATCATAATAAATTGGCAACAAGCTAACTTAAGAATATATAATGATGGATAAAAATAAACTTTCAATTGGAATGGTCCATGTATTTTTCCCTATTTTAATTTTGTTCTTGTTGATTCAATTGTAGAGGTGTTCAAAAAAATCGTTGAAACTAGTAAACCGATTCAATCCGATCCAAATCATCAATTTGATCTATTTTTTTAGTTACGGTTTTGATTTTAGAAAAAACGAATTAGCATGCCTATCTATTTTTTGAATTTGAAGAATTTGTTTGAGAGGCTTCCATATCTATGTAGTTAGTTAGTCAATCATTTCCTGATTTCGAACCAATCTGATCCGTGTACACTAGCCTATTTGTCCTTCAATTTTTTACGTAGTGTCCTCTGAATCTAATCACATGCAACTTTGGACAGCAAACAAGAAAATGCAGCACCTTACCCACCTTATACACATGCCCTAACATGATATATATGCTCTTTCTTTTTTTTTTTATAATTGGGTGCTTGAGTCAATTTGCGTGTATTTTGATTAATCTTAGAGCCCTAAAATTAATGACCGATCAATTTAAACTTGAGATTTTAAATTTGATTTTTATGTTTTTGCTGCTCAATCAACCTCTTAAAATTGGTCTTACAAACAAAAGAGAGAAGGATGAAAGAGGGGAGAAAGATAAGAGATAGAGGGCGGAATGAGAGACTGTCACGACCCAAACCTGCCTCTATGGGTTTAGTACCGTAACTGGCTAATAATCCATGATTACCAAGGCTGCTACTATGATAATAGATGTCTGAGTACAAGGGCTAGCCAAAACAAAGAAATAGAAGACGTCCAATAAGCTGTCACATTCTGTATGCAAAAAGACTTTTCATACATATATACATAAACAGTACATATACATCCATATACAATCATCAAAGACAGAGACCTAATCCCTATTAGAACAGTACAGTACAATTATCGTTCAGTTTATACAGTATTACAAAACGAAGACAAAAGGGGGAACTAAAACACCCCAAACAGCCTCAGCTTGAACAGTTTTGGAACCTCAAAGTGAGGCACAAAGGTTGGCTTTGACAAAACAGAAGCTTATCCTGACACTTCTAGCAACGATCCGGTGCCTGTACACTTACATATATATATATATGAGCAGTGAGTTAAAGCCCAATGAATAACATATGTGTAAAGAGGTTAAGAATGAATGTCTTTTCAGTATTGAAAATGGTTATTTAAACAGTATGTCAGTCATTCAGTTTGTGGCTCATATTTCAGGCCATAACAGTCATTCATAAACTATAATAGTCATATGTGGTACATCCAATAACAAAACAGTACAGTAGGTCTTAACAGACCGAACAGTCAGTTGATGGCCATCATATCAGTAAACAGTAGTGGTTCTAACATGGGAACCGACAGAGATCTCTGTGACAGTAGCAGTACAGTACAATAACAGTAAATTGCTATGGATGCCACGAATACAGTTCGTAAATAGGACAAGCAATCATTTAGTAAACAGTATATTTCAGAAAATAGTACAGTTAATTGTTCAGGAAAAATCATCATTGAACATATCTTTACAACATTGTTACTCACAGAGTTCTGGGTTATAGATAAGCTAGAGTGTCTCCGGATGCCAACCCTACACAGTTGGAAAAAATAATAACTTAATCCCTAATTTGCTTCGGTGTCGTTTTACATCAATATCCTCCTTAAGATGCCTTAAATATGCCCTAGGAATGCCTAGGATGGAAAGAGGATGCAAAGATGCACTTTTAAACACTTTATAAAATTTTCATAAAACAGGGGTCACGCTCGAGCGGACATGCAGATAAAGGTTCCTCGCTCGAGTGTCACTTCCCTTGCTCGAACGGACTGCAAAACATGGCAAAAGTACTGAATGCATGAAATTCACGCTCGACGGGTGCTCTACCCCCGCTCAAGCGTGTGACTCCGGTCCCCGCTCGAGCGTGAATTCCCCCACTCGAGCGGACTGTAAACTCATGCAAAGTACTGGATACACGCATTTCCCGCTTGAGCGGACTGCATGAATTCAGTATGTACGCTCGAGCGTGGAAGTCCCCGCTCGAGCGTGAGTCCAAAATCTGGAATTTCCAGATTTGAACTTCAAGCTCAAAACTCGATTTCAATGTACCAAAATCGATCCTCTTGGGCTAATTTTATGGAAAACACTTCAAAACTCATAATATTACATGTTTCAAAGATCAATTTGAGAACTCAAAGCCCAAAGGTAGTTCAATTAAACTCATTTTCAAACAAAACTTCAAGAACATAAATTAAATATAACATGCATGTATTTAATCAACTTCAAGGCTTCAAATACTTGCTCCAAAGAGCCAATTCCTTCAAAAATTAAGATGAATTCATGAACTATAACAATAATATAGACATGCATGCAAGAATTTTCATGAAGACAACTTTAAACTTCAAGATATGCATATGCATGCATGAATTACAACTTAATTCAATAATCTTAACCAATTCTAGACTTTGAATCACTAATATCACCATGGACCATGCTAGAACAACCCAAATACACAAATGAGAGGATGAATCTCCTACCTTAAGTCTTGAATGCAAGATAAGGGAGCTCAAATATGCAGTCTTACTTCAAAATCTTCAAGACTCTAAGCAAATATGAAGAACACAAGCTCTTCTCCACTCTCTAGCTCTCTCTCACGTTTGGTCTCTCAAGAAGGATGATGAAAAATGAGGCCAACACATGTAAAGCAAGACTAAACATTTGGTCTAGCAAAGTCCACTTAATGGCACTAAGGTAAATAAGTCCAACTCTTATAAATTAGCATTATTCAATCCAATTTAAACATACCAAATCAAATTTCAACTAAATATATTGTAAAATCACACTAATTTTAATTAGCATGAAATACTGATCGATTTTAGATTCGGTCGCCGATAAGGCCTTTAATTTGCAGTTTAACACATAAAACATGAACAGATAATTTAGTAGTCAATAAATAGGATTGCATTCAAACTAACACACTCAATCAATCGGTTCAGAATTTCAGTTAATCAATCAATTAACATGCTTAATCATAGATTAACACTAATCAGTGGGGCTATCTGTAAACAGTAGTGAGGGTTGTCACATGGACATATAAGAAGATGGATCTTATGAAGATAATCACCTTGTTTAGTTTCAATTTTTTGAATTTAATTTTCTAAAAATTGAGTTTTTTATTTTTCATTTTTATTTTTAGTGAATCTTTTAAATATTCTAAGTAATTTTTAAAATTTTTAGATGCACTTAACCTAAATATATCTAAAAAATAAAATATTTGTAAACAAATATTTTAAAAAATCAATAAATACACAACAATGCGAAAATGTACTAAATTTTTATTATGTATTTTTTATATTTTTGGTATTTAGTGATTTTTTTAAAGATTTTTTTCACAAATATTATACTTTTTAATTGTATTTATATTAAGTGTATCTAAAAAGCAAATAAATTGTTTAAAGTATTTTTAAAATTTTACTAAAAATAAAAAATACTAAAGATAAAAAATTTAATTTTTACAAATTGAAACCAAACAAGATAAATGCAAGAAGGATAAAAAAGTGAGAGTTTTATCAAATAATCACTTAGATAAATTTGTTTTTGTCTCTTAAAATCAAGGCATAACATATTCATTCTATTGGAGTCTTTTGGGAAGCTGGTAAAAAGTCATGTTTCAGTTTTTTACTTATTTTGGGTCACATCACTTCTCACATAACTTACCCAAAAAATGACAAAATAAGCTAAAAAACTAAAAAATTAACTTTTTACCAACTTCCCAAAACACTCCATTAGTAAACTCCTTCTTCTTCATAAGTTTTATTTATTTATTTTTAAAGGTACTAATTGGTTGAAGTTACTGAGTTAAATAAGTTTACAATTTTATCCATAAAGCATAATACATGTCATTTATGTGCACATTTTTTATCAAAAAATACTAACAATTCTAGTCAAATTAGACCAGATTGAGACAAAATCATTAATTTTTGGTCAAAATCAAATTAATTGAAATTACATGGATCAAAATGATACAAAAATAAAAATATAGAGACTACCAATGTAATTTGCTTAATTATTAGAGAACCAAAACAAATATGACCTAACACTTTGTTTGGGACTTGCCAGAGAAAGTAAACGATTATGTAAGTTACGAGAGAAAAAAAAAAAAATGATTATGGTTTCGTTGGAGATATGGATTGACTTTTTAACTTTTTTACTATTTTAACCTGAGGCTAAAAAGTTTCATTTAAGATGAATTTTTTGAACTATTTTAACTTTTATGAAAAAAAAAAAAAAAAAATTATAATTTAAATATAATATTTTATCTTATGGTACCTCATCTCTTCTATTCAATGGCTGCCGCCTCCCCCTTCCTAGTCTGTGACTTAACCATCAACACAAATGATCTCCCAAATTTATTTCTTGATTCCAATTGATTTTACATGCTGTTTGATTCAAAATAATTATTTGATTCCATTATGTTTACAAATGTATATACAATAGTCTGCATATTTGGTCAGAGGCTATTTAGTTAAAATAGTTAATAAAGATAAAACATGTTAAAATAGTTAATAAGATAAAATGTCATGTCTAATCTATAATCATTTAATTTTTTCTTTCACAATCATTAAATTAATTACAACAAAAAAATCAACTATCATCCTAAATGAAATATTTTTAGCTAGACTAAAATCAAAAGGTTAAATTGCCAATCAAACTAACCTATTCCCAAATGGGGCTAATGTATATATACAAAATTGGTCCTCAAAGTATCTCTATGACAGTGTTTGGGAAGCCAAATTTAGGCTTTTTTTTGGCTAAAATTCACAAAAACACAAAAGAAGCTAAAATAGTTAATAAGACAAAATGTTACATCAAATCTATAATTATTTTATATTTTCTCTCACAAATATTATATCTAGCTACAAAAATCTAACCATTTTCTCAAATTCAAAAATTTTAATCTACTAAAATAGATAAAAACTAAAATAGCTAATTTTTCAAATGAGGCCTATGTGTCATGGTCACCCCGACACATTTAATTTACTGACTCAGGTTTTGGTGTGTTTGGATGAGACCCAAATGAGGAAACACCTAAATTAATGAATCTTTTCAGTGATTTTATGCTTTTGCTATGTAGAAATGTAGATATATTCTTAGATCATCGTCAAGGAAAGAGGTAAAAGAGCATAATGAGGTATTTTTGTTAATGTAACTAGTTTTTTCCTCTAAGGGATTTTGTGTAAGAAGGGACAAAATGTCCATTTTGATTTTGGTTTTTTACAACTAATTAGCTTTTATTGAGAGGCAAAATGATTTTTCACTGAAATTGCTTTCCATATCTAATCAAGTACTCTTCTTTTGGTTAGTTTTATGTTTGTATATTGCATCTAATTGATTTAATTTTGTGTTTGTATATTACCATTTGAAAATATGATCATTTAAAAATATTTGTTTAGAAAATAATTTAATATATATATTTAAAAATAATTTAATTATATAATTTTAAAAAAATATTTATAAATGTCACATCAACATATAGTATATCATAAAAATATTATATATTCATTGATCTATGTTCATAATATATATTTTTTTAAAAATTAGTTAAGTTAGCTGATTAATTAGCTAAAATAAAGAATATGGTTAGAGCATTTACTTATTAGTTAGGTAAAATAAAGGTGGTATTTTTTTTTGTGTGGTTTTTTGCAAAGCATTTTATCTCTTACCTTTAAGCCTCGTTTGTTTTGAGAGGTAGAATGGAAGAGATTCATATTGAAAGGATTAATAGTGAGGGGATTGATAGTAAAATTGTATTTGTTTTGATGATAGTTGGCCTATGTTTGAGAAGTGAGTTTTAAGGCTTTTTTGGCCAAAATAACCACAAAAAACAAAATAGATTCTTCCGCCTAATAAGACAGAATATCACATCCAACTTATAATTATTACATTCTTTTTCTCACAAAAAAAATCAAAAAAACTAAAAGCTCTTCCCAAACCAGGCTTTTTAGCCCCAAGCAAAAATAGCCAAAAAAGCCAAAAAATAATCCACTTCCCAAACGAAGCCTTGTTAATGTATGAATTGTTAAATTATTTTTATATAAAATAATAAAACAAATAAAAAAATATAAAAAATTAACATTAATATTTTTTAAAAAAATTCCCAATATGTAAAAAATAAAAAAATTTCTAATCCCCTCACTATTTTTCTAATATCACCTCCAACTCGTCTATTTTAATACCCCTTCCAATCTTTATCTTAATCCTCTCCTCCATTCAAATCCTTTCTCTAACTCTACAAACAAACACAACATTAAATAATCTCACATCCATTCTAATTTTCTCCCATCCATTATACTCCAAAACAAATGGGGCCTTAGAGTTACTCTTACAATTTGCAGAGTTGTTTGAAGAGGGTGAAAAATGAATATTATATATGGTACATTATATATATGTACATTATATATATATATATATAATGATGTATTTGTTTTTGTGTGAAACAAAATTCGATGAAAATTAGTTAAAAAGTTAGAAATTAAAATACATAATTAGAAAGTTAAATGAATATAAAAAGTAGAACAAAAATCGGCTAA
This sequence comes from Camellia lanceoleosa, assembly GCA_025200525.1. Lineage (NCBI taxonomy): Eukaryota > Viridiplantae > Streptophyta > Magnoliopsida > Ericales > Theaceae > Camellia > Camellia lanceoleosa. The sequence goes on from CM045770.1 coordinate 96,015,400, forward strand.
GCCTTTGTTTGACAATGATTTTTTTAGTTAGTTTTTAAATTTTTTTTAACCTAAGATTTTTTTGTTTGTTTGGTATTTTTGATTGGTTTTTTCGACTTTTTTAAATTTGGAATGGTGGATTTATTTTCGTCCTTTTGTGATTTTTTGACCCTTTTTTTTTGTTGCCTTTTTGTGATTATTTAGTCCAACTCAAAAATTAAACAACACCTAAAAATACTACTAGTAACAAAGTTCAAAAAAAAGAAAAAAGAAAAAAATATGAATTAAAAATTAAAAACTAATTTAAAATCTCATGCTGTGTTTGGTTGTGTTTCCAAACAATGATTCTACACTCATATTTCAATATGATATTTGGTTAGAATTCTCAAATCACATTTCCACAACTCTGTTGAAAACTCTATTTGGGGTGCATTTTTCAAATTTAGCCTAATTGGTCTTCCCATTGGATGTCCTACTGGACATCCCACCAGTCGTCCGGTCGGTTGACTGGAACAGTAGAATTTTTTTTTTTTTTACAATTGACCTATGTTAATTTTTATATATTCGAAAAAAATATTTTTCGAAATTTTTAAAATTTTTTATGTGCTTTAATTGAATTTTGATTTGTGTGTTTGATTATGAGTTGTAAGTTTTTTTTATCAAATATCATATATCATATCAAAAATTCTCCACTCAATTCAAAACTCTTTTACAAACAAATTTTTTATACCCAAATTATAATTTTAAAACTCATAAACTCAAAATACAACTCATACTTTTAAATAATATTTACAAAACTCTACCAAACACATCTACAATTTTTTTTTTGCTTTTCTTTTCAAAACACCCAATCTAAACGGGGGTGCAAAGTTTTGAATTACCAAAACGACGTTAACGACTGACTTGACTACGTCGCGCACAGGGAGGGAAATTGAAAAGAGTTCAAACGAGGCCCAAACCCCACTCACTCTCTCTCTCTCTCTCTCTCAGATTTGCCCTAAACACATCCCATTTGGGGCAAATCAGCCCAAAAATCTGCTGCACAAGTTCGAAGCAGAGATTAGGGCACCGATTATTTTCTAGGTTTTAATTTTTTCTCTTCAGTTCCAAGGAGATTTGAATCGCAGGGGTACGAATTTGTCTCCTGAGATTGTTGATTTTTGCTCTTTCTTGTTTGTGGTTTTTCGAATCTGTTGTTTGATTTCTTCACCTATTTTGATCTAAAACTCATTTGCAATCATTTTGCGTATCTATATGTAGCAATATCAAAATTCAAGTATCTATCTTTATGTAGATTTGACTGTTGTTTTGAAGTTATATTGTATAGCATATTAGCATGGCGAAGGTTGCTACTCAGGGCCCTGTATCTTCCAATGCTCTTCATTTTGGTGGGGGACCTTCAAAGGTGAGCACTGCAGTTAAAAGGAAGACACCTTCAGAATTGAGGGTAAGTTGTCAAATTTCTGATTTTTATTTATATCCAATTTCTATATAGTCAGCTTCAACTTTGGCTTGCTCTATTTATATTTGGTGGGTTATCTATTTCCCCGATGGTGAACCTGAGATTTTATCTACCATGAACTTGTTAGAGCTGTACAAAATATGGAATAAAACATATATGTTGTGACTCCGTGGTTAAATGGGTTTCAGTCTATTATGGTTAGGACTTAGGGGCCTGTCAAGGGTTCTTTGAATCTCACCATGGTCAATGTTGTTGTGGTAATATATGTTGTGACTCCTCCGCGGTTAAATGGGTTTAAGTCTAATATGGTTAGGGGTCTGTCAAGGGTTCTTTGAATTTCAACATGGTCAATGTTGTTGTGGTAATATATGTTGTTTTTGGATGTTATTGTTACACTACTCTAAGGGACCGAAGCCCTGTAATTTTTGGTTTTTTCCTGATAAACCAGTTGTTTTAAACTTTGAATTAAAGCTATGTTTGTCACGTACATTGACGTTGGACATAGATCAGTAGTGGCCCAAGGTTTTTGGAGGTCTCAGACTAAACATTAAAATGAAGCTTTATCTAACTAAGGGCTTTGGAAAGAAGGGACCTTCGAAACTAAGAATTTTTTCAAATTTTCTTGTAGGCCTTAGGCGACAGCCTAAGTGGCCTAATGGTTGAGACATGACAATAAAACAATATACTTTTATTTACTATATAGATTAATATTACATCTACAAATAATCAAAATTAACAAAAACTAACACTACTTCAATATAAAAAACCCACTCTTAAGTTAACTCCTTATCATTTATGTTTTTTGATGGATGATCTATTAATTCTTTAAATCTAAGTAAAAAGTAATAAACATTCAACATCCAGTATCTATCAAAAGCACTAAAGAATAGGGAAAAAAAGATTAGTTGGCATGTCCCCGGTATGACCCCTAAAAGCAAGTAATTAAATGTCCCCGTGTTTGACACTGCTACAACACCTGTTTTGGAGTGTTGGTGCTTCATAGCCATGTACATACCTTTTGAAATGGATTGAAATTCTAAGTGAAATGGAAGATTGCGCTCTGCAATATCACTTGTCTTCACCAAAATTTTGATTTTGTTAGTGTAGTTTTATTTTGTTATTTTAATATCTTTCTACTAAATATCTCATTGTTTTACTCATTAAATGGATTGGAATTCTAAATGAAATAGAGGACTGTGCATTGCAATATGACCACTATCTTCACCAAAAAGTTGATTTTGTTGGTGTAGTTTAATCTCATATTTTAATATCTTTCTTTCTAAATATCTCACTCTTTTACTCAATATTCTCAAAATTTACCTCTTGTAAGCAATGTTATGTTAATTGGATATCATCAAATAAGCTGCCTATTGTTGTGGTATTTATTGCTGTATGTGTATGCCATCTACTTATTGGATGTAGTGCACTGCTAACTTCTTATGTTATGTAAGGTTTCATATGTAATTTTTTTTGCTTTCAAATACAATCAAGCTTGCAAGAATCTGACTTACCAAAATTCTAATGGTAATGGCTAATATATTCTCTTGGCGTTGTGTTTCAATGACAGGGAGAACAATTGAAGCGAAAGAATGTTGTGGAGCTTGTTGATGAGTCTCCAGCTGCTGAGCTTGGTTTTCTGGAGTAAGTTTTGCCTCTATTGTTTCTGTTGGTTACTTTTGGATCTTGTTTGATAACAGTTTTTTTGACTTATGTTAGGAACACTACCGGGATAGTTTGTGGGCTTAAGAAACCAGATTTATCAAAGAACCGTAGATACATTGACACCGGATGGACGAGGTATATCCGGTCAGAAAAAGCAGCATTAGGCTTAGGATGCTTTCTAGAAAAGAAAATGCAAAGGTCAGTACATTTTTTTAAAACTGTAATATTTATGCTGCTGTATCTAATGTGGTGATTTAAATCTTCATCGTTCTTAATTTTCTTCTTATGCTTTGATCTGCAAATGCTGTAATTTGACAGTTAATATATTTGTTTTCTAATGAGCAGGAAAACAGTCCTGTGGAGCATAATGGCGGCCTGAAGAGCTGCTCTGTTCCGTCAGATTTGGCTGCCAAAAGTCAATCACAGCTTTCACAGTAGGACTTTGCAGAGTGGTCTTCCTTATTTATAACGAATAGATTATTTGTTGCATTTTTCATTTTCTTGCTTTGTTTGCTGGCAGCCCGGAGGATTCTTTTGCTTCAGGTACAGTTACCAGAGATGGTACGGTGCAAGCTTGTAAAACAACTGAAAAATGCAGTGAGAATACATTTCGTAGTGTTACAGAGCTATCAGCAGGTGGAGAAAAGCTATCTGGCTGGGAAACTGTTGATTTGGTATTTCTTTTGTCAGTAATATCCTTTTGCGATTGTATTTAAAATATGTCTTCTATGGAAACAACCTGACATTTATTTTTCTTGTCAGGACAAAGCTCTGAAAGGACTGGTTGCTCATGAACCTCCTCCGCGTTCCAGTTTAGCTTCTGATTCTTCTGAAAGAAAAGGTGATTTTACTTTGGGAAATTTATGCTCGGAATTCCATGTTCCTGGTCGAAAGTCTCCTCTGGATTTTACATTGAAAACAACTATGCGGGTGGTGTCCTCTTCCTCTGTAAATTGGTGAGGCTACTCACATTCTTGTTTGCTCTAATGTGTATGCTGCTACTACTTAGAGATAAGGGTATAGTTGATGCTTCTCTGTTTGTAATTTCAATTGACTGCTTGTGCTTGATTTGATTTGATGCAACATTGAGGACAAGGTTATTTTTAAAGGGTAGGGGAATGATATGATTATGATCTTCTATAAAATAATTGGCTCAAATATTATTTTTTTCAGTTTCATTGGACAACTAGGAATATGAATTCATATTCCTAGTCATCCAATGAACCTGAAAATAACGTTCTGCCTGAGAAATCCATCCAGCCGGATCTTCTACATCCCAACGTGGAAATTCAATTTTCATCCGAGGAAGTCCTTGGTCTATGTCCCAATGAAACCCAATGTGGTTTCTGTGATGGGATTCTTCCTGGACATTATTAAGGTTCATCACGATCTTCTTTCCATGATCTTCGTGGTGTTGTGGCAATACCAGATCCATAAGCACTGAACCCGCTTGATTGGTTGTATCAAGCTTCTTATTAATTTCTGCAACAGATGTTTGAAGTTGCTCAATACTTTTTCCTTGCTTCTCCAAGGCAATGCCATGTTGATTGAGGAGTTTATCACGCTCAACATTAGTTCTCGCCATTTTTGATCAAGCAGAATTGAGCTCTGATACCAAATAAAGGATTAACTTCACAAATGAAAAAGAAAAAAAGAAGGATAAACTAGAGAATGGGGGGAATAAATTGATTACTTCGGAGGGGATCATACCACCAATTAGATCACTTCAAGGGGATCTAGCCTCCACAAAGCCTTGAAGCAATTATGTTTTTTCTTCCTTATAGGCTAATAGAAATTTTAAAATAAAGGTCAAACACTACTAACACTAAATTGTTTCCATAAATCAAGTATATTAATCCTGAAAACTCTCCCAATTATTTTATAGATCATAATGGTATCAATATCCTTGATTACAACTTTAAAGAGGGGACTGAGATAAGACAAAGCAACCAACCCCTTAAAATCCAAAGGTGTAATGACATTCATGAGGGCTAAAATTTGGAAGCACGTAAAGATGCTTGACCAACACCAATGGACATATTTAGACCTTGTGAAGTTGGCTACCTAGGTCTTCATTGCTCAATGTTCAGGTGATGAGGTGGCTGGAGTAGATCAAAAGATCATTTTTGTCTTTCCTTTCTTATGCTTAATTCAATGTGAATTCAGGGAAATAATCCTTGTGGGAGTGTAGAGGTACTCATGGAAGAGTAAGACAGAAACTCGGGTCATTCTGCCACCAACTTGAATTATGGACTCACACCTTGGGACTATTGTCCAAATTCCAGACTTTCAGAAATATTGATGCACCATCTGATACAAGATTGATCCCACAAATTTAGGGTCCTTCTTTCCCTGACGGGGTCTATAGTTGAAGAGACGTCTCCATTGTTTTGTTTTATCTCTTGATTCTCTTTTTGTTTGTTAGAGAATTATATGGGAAAAGTTGCTGATGGTGCACTAATGGGACACAACTATACTTGGGGGACATTGTTGTTATCTTGTTTAGAAACATTTATATTCTAGTTTATTTTACTGGAATGTATATAAAAGAAAGATTTGTTAACTCTTAAAAGAATTTGTAATCATGTCGGATATTATCTTTTATCATTGATTATGAAACTCATATTCCATATTCTAAGATGAAAAGTGAAGAATTACCATGTATTAGTTAACATAAAGCTTTTGATAGCTCCTGTCTCTTTTATTAACTCAATGTCCATGCACGTATTATGGCCTCCTTCATTTTTAATTAGATTGCTTGTTAATGTTTTGTTATTTATTAGTTTAACTATTTTGTGGTGTTACAATCAGCTGATCGATTATTTTTTATGTGATTGTTTAGGTTTCATAGGTTAATAGCATGTGGTGCCTATGGTGGTGGGGCCCAGTTTACCAGTGCCTTTCAGGTTGGCTGTTCTGAAGGTCAAAAAATGAGCTCCTCGTCAGAGTTTACTTCCACTACCCAAGTAGTTAACCCAAGAGCTTTACATTCATGGGTGTACCCACAGTCTTCTCTACCACCATCTATTATATCAGCATTGACCTTATCTTCAGCAGAAGGAGGTTTGCAGCCAGAATAGTAACGTTTTGTAATAACATTTTTTGTTTTAATTCTAAAATTTAAATCCTTAATTTTTTTTTCTTTGTTCAGTCCAAATGGATTTCTTGAGCAAACGACAATTGGCATGGGAGGATGCATTTCGGAGTCTTTACTACATGCTTCGGAAGAGTGTGTGTGAGATTTTTTATGGTAATTACCTTGTTCATGCTTTTGCAATTTTGTTCATCAAATCCATCGTAAGAATTTTGTGCAATAGGTGAATTATGACTTCATCTGTGTATTCTTCGTGATCTTCCATTTTAAAAGTCTATTCATCTCCCTTTATCTACCTGCCAAAATAAGTACTTACATTGATTTGCTCTTATAATTGGAACTTTTCCAGTGTGCACTGCACAGTTTGTGGTGATGTTCATTGGTGATGATGGTTCGAAGGAAAGTAAGCGCACATGCAATGCATACATATCCCAATCTACAAGAAGTTTAAGGTCATTGTTAAGAGAGCATGTAAGATTTACTTTCTAAGCTTCTTGTCAGGTGCTTGTACTTAGATAACAACTAACTTGTAATCAGTTATATATTTTGCCTTGAACTTTGTTCTGATTGTGCCCTGTTTACTGCATGCCCAAGAACTTAGCTTCATATGTTGGTAGAACCTTTTGTTGCATGTATTTGTTGGTGAAATCAGTTAAACTAAATTTTAATTGCTTCATTCTTGTTATTGTAGTTTCTCTTTGTTTGGTTAAATGCAAATGTTTTATTTGGGTTGTCAGTGACTGTTAGATAAGGTGGTAAGGCTTGGACGGGCCTTGGCATAGAGGTCAGGTTATATTGTGACTTGGGCATCACGTGTTTGAAACCTGGAAACAACCTCTCCACATGAGGGGTAAGATTGCGTACATCTAACCTTCCCTAGACCTTGTAGTAGTGGAAACCTTGTGCACTGGGCTGCCCTCCCTTCCTTTTTGAGGTGGTTGCTGGTGGCAACTTGCCAAAAAATTTAACCATGGAAAATAAGCAATAATTTATGTAAAAAAAAAAAATGAATGGGTGAGCAATTTGGAGTGCTTATGACTTAAAGTGGTGTGCAGTTACAGGATTCATAGGTGCATGATTTGCAGTTATAGAAGGGTAGTTGCTGTTGGGGGTATTTTTGGAAATCAAAAAAAGGTGACGGCCGCACCAACTTGAGTGTTGGCTTTATATAATAGTATAGATAGTATAGATTTTTAAAATTAGAGCTCTCAACCATAAATACTTCTTCTAAGTAGTAATGTAGTGGCCTTGATGCCTGATTATCTTCAGGTTCAGATTAACATGTTTTAAAATTGGTTTTCCATGGCATGGCAAAACCATGGTAATTACTACTACTACTACTGCTGGTACAACATTTGCTTTGCACTAATGGTATGGACGCATTCATCTGTTATTTTCCCACAGAGTACTCAAATTTTTTGGTTTGTAATAATGGCATTGTTGCAGAATAGGTTTGCATGGTCAGTTTTTCTTCTCATACTTCAGCTCATGGCAAATATTTTGAAACACAAAATTTAACACTTTGTTCTATATATATATATTATTTATTTATTTTTTGGGTAAAGAGGGAGGGAATGACATATTGGTTGCTTTTTAGCATTAGCTGTTTAACCTAGATTTGAAGGAACTTATCCTTGAGAGAGTGCTTCTAATATGCGTAATTGATATATTAACCATGGGGGCGTAACCTGGTTAATAGGAAAAACTTCTTTGCTAGTTAGTCTATATAGACTGTGATGGTGTTACAATCCAACGAAGCATTGGGGAGTTGTTTGGATTGACTTGCTACTGCCGAAGAAGGTTATCCTTACAAAATTTGCTGCTTGCTGCCATTATGGCATGTAAAATTTTCTCAAGGATGTAATAATTAACTTTTCCATTTCCTGGAAATTAAAGGCTTGAAATTTCATTACAATACAAGTTAACTTACTTTGGAACCTTTAGTTCACTTTTACAGTATGAACTTTTCAGCCCCTGGAAAATATTGCATTGTGCCTGATATGTTTCTATTTTTAATTTGTCCTGATGAATTTTAAATTATTATTATTATTTTTATATTCTTTCTGATGGGTTTAAATTATGATTTAGGATATTTCTTTCTCTATGCCTCTTTGCTATTCTAAAGTTGAGCAAACTACGACAGAAGACCTGGTTGAGCTCTCAGAGATGGAGAAACATAATCTGGGCCAGGTATACAATTCATGTTCATATTTTTATTTATATTTTTAGTGCATTTCATCTCATGGATCATCTACTTAGGCCTTAGGTGGAGCATAGGGCATCAACCACTCTTAATAATTTCACTGAAGGGCCTTCTGTTCCAAGTTCCAACTGCTCTTGCTGGTGGTCTTTATTTATCCTTTTATTTGTAACAACCTTTGTCAGTTAGGTAGAATGTGAAGTGCAGTTCTAAAATGCTTTCATAGCTCATGTGATGTTTATATCCGTCGTTGCAACATTTGATGAGGGTTTTCTTAGTTGGAGTAGTTGGGAGCATGACTGATGTTTAGCAGAGACATGACAATCCTACCGGCTAGCTGGAGTGTTCTTGTACAAACATTAGTGCCATTTCAATGGTTTTTACCTACCATGCTGCTTCTTAAGTTCTTTCTTGTGCTTTATCATTAATTGGTGCCATCCTATCTTTCATGCAGATTCGTCGCCAGAGTTCTATGTCTAACGTGGATAATAGCCCACAATCTTTGCTCGCATTCAATGGAAATCAGAATGTGCATGGATTATATGATTTTCTATTAAATTATAGGTGGGTATATGAATATCATGTCTGATAACAACACATATGTCTTCAGTACCCTTTAAACTGAAAGAAAGGGAGAAAACTTGACCTTTATATTATTTACATTTTTTTATATATTAAAGAATTTTTTTCTATTTAATTACATCACTGGATTCTAATTTCATCTTTTTTGGTTGCCATTTTTCCAGATTTTTATTAACCTCTTTGACTAGTATGGATGTTCCTGTATTATATTCACCAGTACCATTTCAAAATGCTGCCCTTTCTTGTCCAGAGGTAGGGCTGCTTAGCATGTTGGTAAAAGAGCTTTTTGAATCTTTGCTATTTTTGTCTACTCAATTGGAATTGGCTTTGCTTTGTCTTCCATAGTATTACTCAAATTTTGTTATATTACACCATTATGCTATGGAAATTTTAGAATTGGTTAACTGCCAATTTATTAGTTTTTGCTGGATGCACTAGGCAATTGAAGCTTTCTTCTTTGAAAATTAAATGGTCAAGGGAATTATCAGTTCCTTTTTGAATTATTAATGTGGATTTCTATTAACTTTTAGAGGCCCTCAAACTCTCTTTTCTCTGAAGAGTCTCAATGTCTCATTTTTGTTGCCTAGAGTTGAGAGTAACACTGTGCGTGCGTACTGCCTGATCTATTAGGAACAAGATGCAATTTCTCTAATAGAATCCAAAATCCATAGCCTAGCATCTGCCTTGTTTCTGCAGGGGACTAGCAAAACTGTGTCTATGCTAGTTTGTGAACTAGCTAAACCACTTAAAAAAAATAAAAAATAAAAATAGAAGTATAAACTTACTACCAAAAGCCAAAGTTGCTTCACATGAAACTGGGTAAAGAGCCTTACAAACATCATAGTTATGATTTATCCTCTTAGATAAGTTAGAAATTATAGCATTTCCTTATTTAAATATACTTCTTTTACTGTATGCTATTTCATTCTTGGCCATGAATCTTATGTTCTTAAAACTAGATTGATTGTTGTTCTTTCTACAACTTGGATTGTGCCACATTTGTTATACAAAAAACATAATCCTGCTAATACATGTTTGTTTGCCTTCTTTTGTAGGTTAGATGCAAGGAAGTGAGAAGGGCTGATAATATTTCTTTTCCTCTAAAGGAATTCAACATGAAAGATGAATCTTCATCTTCTGGTTTCTGCTATAGCATTGAAATCAAGGATGCATATCTTCCTCCATGGGTAATCGGCAGTTTTTGTGAAGCCATGTGCGCTGAGGGAATGAGCTTTGAGGCAAGGTATGAAAAATTCTAGCACTGATACATAAATTTTCACTTTATGGACCATATTGAAGACAGATCTTTTTTTGGTTGCTGAAAAAATCTTGCCTTTATAAAGTTTTGCTGTTCTTTTTGCAATTTTTGTTTTTGTTTTCTGATCCATTATGATTCTAAATTCGATTCATCAGAAAGGAAGTAAATATCTAATTGAAGTCTCTAGAATGGGTGGCATTCTAAGTGGGCAATACTTGGGTCCATCAGATGTTTCAACAAAATCCCACTTGATTTCTACGATTAATGTTTTATTTGTGTTGACCATGAAGTATGGTAGTCCCCAGCAAAAAAATATAGTTAGTGGTTGTAATTGATGGTTCCTGGATTGTTCATGGGGTATCTCTCTAGGGTTGCATTTGCATGTGTTTCCTCCATATTTTGGCTGATCAACTCTCATCGTCTCCCTCTCTCTCTATAGCTTTCCTATAATAGGTTGGTTATGGAATTGAGAAACCATAATGTAACTGACTCCGCTAAAGGGTTAATGGACTCTAATGGGATGTCATATAGACATAGGTTTGGGACACATGGCACAAAGGTATAGTCTAGCCCGTGGTAAGCTCACAAGGCCCTATCACATACAATTAAAGGTGCAACTCAAACCCTTAGACTCACACAAATATCATCAAAGAGCTAGAATTCACTCTTACACGATTACATGGCATTTTCTTGAGAGAACAATTAAAAGCCTCATGATGAAAAATCAATTTGCTTGGAAAAATCATAATGCGTGAAATGTGTATGCTAATACATAAGAATGAAGGACTAAGTCCTTACACAATGCTTCCTTCAGGGATTAATGATATGTAGCCTATCCTATGATGGTGTACATGAGCCAATGCAGGCAGATTTCAACCTTATCATAACATTGCCTTCTAGAATTTATTTTGTATTTTTCTATAGTGTGTTGGCATTATTATGTAGCTATTATTTTGTATTTACTTAGTGGCTTATGCATTAGTTTTGCGACATGCAGTTTTGTTACGGAATCTACTACAACCGGGTTGAATGTTGGTCTCGAGACCGTTTGCCAGAAAGTGAATCCTCATCAACCCACAGCAGTTGAAGGCTTGCTAGAAAGTAGAAGTGCTTTTGGTATTTCAAACACCATTTTTTCTCTTCACTTGCGTTCTGCCTTTCTAAAAGGTTTGAAGTACAGTAATGGTTCTTATACAGCTTCTGTTTCGTCCGTTTGACATTCTGTTTTACGTCATCTTTACCATAAATGAAACAGTGAACTCTTGTTTTCACGGCATAATGGTGATTATTTTTGCCCTGATGTAATCTTGTTGAATTGTTTGATCTACACTTTGATTGAAATTGTATTTCTATTTAACCCAGATTAGAAGTAAAAAAGAGGAAGAAAAGAATTGAAACAGTTGTTAAACTAGTGGCAATTTTTAAACAATAACATTGGTATAACAGATGTAGGGAACCATGTAAGCATCAAATAGACAACGAAAACACTTCAAAACGTTTGGTTTCGCAAAAGGCTCCATATTTCTTCTGTTGTTGCCGACTGAAGATTTCAGTTCCCATCTGATTTTTAAATGCTTGAGAGTGCCAAGGTCTAAAGATACTCTGGATAAGATAGCAGCTAGGCTCAAGCTTGGTAGCTACCTTGCTGCAAAAAAAAGAAAAGAAAAGAAAAAAAAAAAAGCATTATAAACTACACAAACTTCCATGGTCAAGAAAAAGAAAAGATTAAAATCAAATTGGGCTGGAAATGTGCGGAATTCTTCATTCCCAATCTTGGGCTGGATCATTGGGTTGGTGATAAGTCACTATCTATTACAGTAAAAATTAAGGAAAATGTTTGAGGCCAGGAAATTTCGAGGCTGCATGCCTGGAAATTTTTTTTTTTTTTTTTTGGGGGCTGCGTTGGTTTTATTTTTTATTTTTTTCTTCTTTCGACAAGGGTGGTTATGTGTAGGGGTGTGTAAAAAAATTGACTTCTCGTACTAACTCAGCTTGTGTGGTTTGATAAGGTGAGTGAGTTGGGTTGGATTGGTTTGGTGATAAAATTGACTGATCAATTAAACTCCTGGTTAAAATTTGTTAATTCCATACAATTTTATACGAGTCCCTACTATATTTAAAATATGGAATTAACAAGTTTTAACCATACAAAATTGTATGGAATTTACGAATTTAAAATATAGTAGAGATTTGTATAAAATTGTATAGAATTAACAAATTTTAAGTAGTAGTTTAACTGATCAATCAATTTATCACCAAATCAGTTCAACTCAACTCACTCATCTTATCAAATCACATAGATTGAGTTGGTACAGAATGTCTAATTTTTTAACATATAACTACATATAACTACTATTTCAAACCAAATCAACACACCAAAAATAAAATAAAAATTAAAAGCATTCGAGCCTCAAAATTTCCAGCCGTCTAGCACAACTGAAAAATTAGAAAAATGATATAGAACCTACCCCCCCCCCCCCCCCCAAAAAAAAATACCACCCTACACACAAGTAGGGATTGATAATTGGAAGAGGAAAAAAAAATAAAAAAATAAAAAAATAAAAATTAACCAATCAAAAACCTGTGGGGGTCGTGGGTGACCCCTGTGGGATCTCAATCACTTCCGGAAAAATTAATTGAAGTTGGAGAGATGTTCCTTTCTCCATTCAAATCATTGAAGTGGATGAGCATTAAATTGCTGGACCTGCTAACATTGCTAGTTTGTGAGTCGGAATTCATTACTCACCATTGCCTTTGGAAAATTTTATTTAAAAAAAGAAAAAAACCGTGTGCACGTTCTTTGATGGGGTTCTACACATGTAAATGCACTAATGTTTTTTAGGACTTGGGGATAACAAATTGAAAATCACCACCGCAACAAAACTACTAACAACAAATAAAATTTGAAATTAAGAGACTGTCATGCAATAAGACTTTACTTGGCAAAATTTCATTGCATGATATACTCTTTAGCCAATATTTTGGCCCCGATTAATAAGTACAGTACAATCAACTGATATCCTCTTCAACTATGAAGTTCAAATATCTAAACATGAGGTTAAAAAAAAAAAAAAAAAAAAATCAATTGTGAGATGTTTTGGGGGCATTACTCTGGAGTGGGGTGGGCAGAGTGTGGAGGAATGCATCGGCCAACATCTTGCCTAGTTGAACCTCGGCTTGAGTGGTAAGGTGCAGATGATCTGGTTCCAGCTGCAGTCCCTTAGCATCCACACATTTTACATGGGCAAGATCTATTCCCAATTGAGCTTCTCTCACTTTCTCAATATAAGGTCCCTGTCCTGATGCCAATGCCACCTACCCCATATAACCAAGAATCAATTTCAAACTTTCGAAGTAGTTGATTAAATGAGTTCCAATCCAACCCAGATTATTCAAAAAGATTTCATATGACATGAATTGGAATCCAAATCGGGCTTCGATAATATATACCTGAATAATGGGTAGCAGTGGAGATTGTAGATCAGCACGCAGGTCCATGAAGAATCTCCCAAGTCGGCCCTTGTACAAAGCAGCATCCTGGAGATTCACAGTGTCGCTCTCACCCTGATACCACAGCACTGCTTGGATCGACCCACCACCATTTTGCAAGGCAGCACTAGCCCTCCTCAACAACTGGTTGTAAAGGTAAGTTCCACGTCCCCACTCGCTTATCTTGGTCCCCTTGGTCCCTCCGATCGCACAAGGGACCAATCCCACAACCCCACTGATGCTGGAGTCCTTCTTGTGCAACACTGTATTGGCAAACACCATTCCAGGTCCAACCCCGCAAGTAGCGTTCACATCAATGTCCTTGTGGAGGGGCTCGCTTGCCTGCACCCACTTGAGCTCCGAGCTGAGTCGGAGGATTGCCGGGTTAGGTTGACATTGAGGCGGCACGACACCGTCCCAGGTGAGGTTATTAATGCCTCCTCGGCCGGACATGTTGCTTTGTCCGGCCAAAATGAAAATGTTCTTGTTGCTGCTGTTGTGGTATTGGGAAGAAGCAGGGAACACCAAACCAGCGTAAGCTAGAAGCATCAGCCAGACAAAACCTAGCATCGCTTTGCTTTGCGGCTTCTTTGTTTATGTCTCAACTCAACTCCCACTCAAATGCAAATGGTGTGAAGTGGGGGACTTGGCCTGCTTTTTAGAAAGGAAGCTGATTCCATGCCAATTATTTTACTCACCACTTGGCTGACTTAATAGTTTGTTTTATTACTTCTCAAACCTAGTAAACTATTCAAATTATGACAAGAGAAGTATTCATAATTTTCATAATTATATGAATAATTTGTATTTTAAATAAATTTTCAGAAAATATATTGGTGATTTATCCTAAATACATTAGATCGAGATAAAGATAAATATGCTAGATAGATAGGTGGCAGACACTCTTCCTTTTGGTTAAGGCGCTGGGCCCAACTTATTTTGATTTTAAGGAGAGAATAGAATAACAGTAAATAACACAAAAGAAAAAGGATAAAATGAGAAAAGAAAAGTACAAGCCTCAACACTCTACTCTAGTGTATATATAAATAAATCATGGTCGCATAATAAATGATTCATTTTATTAATAAATAAATTATTAAGTTAATTAATAATTTTTAATGATATAAGAAATATTTTTTAATGAATAATTTTTGATAATTTTATTGTTTCATAAGAGAGTAGTTAGATTTTTTTTTTTTTTTAAACACTCGATCTATAAATCTAAATTTAAATTTTATTTGATAAAAAATTCACACTCTAAAATAGTTTATCAACATACTTAGGCCTCGTTTGGGAACAGGCTAATTTAGTAACTTTTTGGCTAATTGGCTAAAAAGGTTAGTAAGAAAAACCTGTATGTTTGGGCCAACTTTTTGGCTAATTACGAAACGACGTGCAAAAAGTAGAGAGAAAAGGGAATCTTTGACTTTTTGGTATGGGTTGTTGGCTTTTTGGCTAAAAAGGTAACTTTTTGGCTAATTGGCTATTTTAACCTCTTGCCAAACGAGGCCTTATGTATAGGCACTAGTTTCCTCCAATCCCAGATCGAACTAGAGGACACTGTTGAGCCCGTGGAGACCCACCACGGGTCCCGTTTCGATAATCTGAACCGTTCAATATATATAACTCGTCGAGTAATATATGTCTGTAAAAAATCACGCTGATCGGATATTGATAGTTACGTGATCAAATCCGTCTTGTATAAAACAAAATAGAAGGTAAAAAAATAAACGGTTGACAGATAATTGATGCGATAAGATACCTATCGATATCCGATCAACGTGATTTTTTACAAATATATATTACTTGACGAGTTCTACACATTAAATAGTTTGAATTATCAAAATAGAATCCGTAATAAACCTCACAAATTTAACAATATCTTCTAATATGATATGAGACTGTTACGGAACCAAGCCCTTATGTATATGTCTGTGTTGGCTTTTTTGGCTTTTGAGGGTATTTTTGTAAATGCGAGCATGCCAGCAAGGATCAATCAGTCATTACAGAAATTATAATTGCCAACCAATTATCAGACGATTGTGTTTTAGTTCTTTCAGCCTCAATAAAGAGGACTTTTACTGGTGGCTTGACTTAGGAGAAATTAAGCAAAATAACAGTGAAATGACGAACAACTGAAGTATTTCATTAAAATGAAAACTTACAATGATCCAAACTCAGCCTCGTAGAGGTTTACAGTGACGATCTACTTGGAACTACTCCTATGAACGAAGTACAGTGCAGGAATTTAAAGTGCAGGAATGTAAAGAACAAGTATTTAAAGTGTAGGAAAGGTAAAGACTGGAAATGTAAAACTGAAAAGGAAAATATGAAGTAAATGACTGGTTTCTTGGATCTGAGTCTGGGGGCTTTTTCTGAGGGCTTCCCTACTATTTATACTTGTCAAGAATGACCTTCGAACTGCATTTCAAACCGTCGAACTGCTCCTCTATGATCGCTAATCATGCTGCCTTATAAGTGGTTCCACCACGCCATTACTTACAGTTAGGCTTTCCTCATATATTTGAATTTGAATGTGGGTAACCGTTGAAGCCACGTCACCTTGCATCTCGTTATTGATCCAATGCTACTCAGATCTTGTGAGAACCATTATTAACTGCCACGTGTACGATCAGGATCGAAGGCTTGAATAGTCTTCCTATATTACCCTTATTCTGCTACGTGTCGAATTGTAACTGGCTTTTACAAAATATGTAGCCAACATTACCCCCCGCACTAATATACCCAATACTTGGTGATATTAGTGGATCAAAGCCTTTTTCCCGCGCTTTTTAGAACGTGCATGGGGTCTAAATTCTGGAAATGCAATCGTCATTTATTGATGATCACTTGCATTAATTCACTTTCAACCTTGTGAACGCCCCAATACCTTAGCACTCGCACAGACTGATACTCCTTCTATGGCCGAATCAACTTTTTCCTCCATTGATCGAGCACACGAAGAGTCATATGATGATGCTGTTCCTCCTCGAAAGAATTTTCATGCATTAATTAGCCACCTTTATCCACCTTTCCAT
The DNA here is from genome assembly GCA_025200525.1 of Camellia lanceoleosa. Taxonomy (NCBI): domain Eukaryota; kingdom Viridiplantae; phylum Streptophyta; class Magnoliopsida; order Ericales; family Theaceae; genus Camellia; species Camellia lanceoleosa. Next base: position 96,032,164 of record CM045770.1, read on the forward strand.
ATCCAGGTCATGGATGCCTTTACAAATGATCGACCTTTGGATTACGAACACATTGCTCTTAATCTTTCGATTCAGAAACTTGCAAATATAGATACAAGAAGTTCCTTCTCTGACTTATCCTTGTGCTTCGAACAAACTACTCCCAAATCTTTGATTCAGAAAGTTGCAAATATGGACTTGGGAAACTCTTTTTCACCAACCTTTGCATGGGACAAAGCTGCAACTTCTTCATCTTCTGGGGTTTCTGACTGGACAAGCTGGCCAACCCCTGAGACCTGTGATTTGAGGGAACGAATCAACCATCATTTTGTTGAGTTCACTGACCTTTTAGAGTTTCCTTCTTACGCTTGAAGTTCAATAGTCTACCCCTACGTGCCCATTGACCATCGACATAGTTTGGAGGAGAATCTGCTTGTGGCATGGTATACATCTTCCATGCCCACAACGACAGTGCTTGTTGCCCGACGCCCAGAAGAGGCACAAGGGTACAACCCATCATTCTTAGCCCAGAAGGCGAAGATTTGTTCTTCTGATTGGCTTGATTATATTAATGCCTTTGTTCCTTCCACCCTCGTGTCATCTCCCATAATAAAAGCGTCCACACCTTCTTCTCCATCTTCTGAAGCAGAAGCATCTATACCTTCTCCTCCACCAACTCTTTGCTGGACAGAGAAACTGAGGCTTGCCCTCCCCATGAATGAATTCTTTCCACCTTACAAACCTCCACCATTCTCTACTGCCGCTGAGTGGAAACAAGCTCAACTTCTGCTTGCAGCTTTCTCTCACTTGCCCTTCAATATTCTTGAGGACGCAGTCCCTTTCAAGAACTTTCAATGGGCTTGTGATATGCTGACTAGGAGCCATGTCCTTAATCCTCTTGCCCAAGCAGAACTTCATATGTTCCTGGACCAACTTCCGTTGCTTCTTTACTGGCATCGAAATTCTGTGGCTACTACACAATCTTTAGACCAACTTTCGTCTCTTCGAATTCATGCCCAGTACGAAGCAGAGAACTTCATCAAAGAATTCGATGATTTCAAGAATAAAGATTTTGCGTATTGGGATGATTTGGTCATAGATGAATCGGAACAAAGATTGAGAGAGGAAGCTTTCGAAATAAAGGCTGAAGAGCTCTATTATGAAGTGAGAGCACATCAACTTATGCAACCAACATTAGAAGAAATAGAAGATATAATAAAGAAAGAACAAAAATTCATTGATCACTGTTGGACCAAATTTCATGATCTTGTTATTTATTCCATTTCTTATTTTTATGAGCTTGAGTTTATACCCAGATAGGGTTATTCAATGTAATTGCCTTGGCTTGAATACAAACAAAATTCTTATGTATTTGGCATTGTTTGACCCTGTTTCCTTTTGTTTTCAAAAGCCAATTCAGAGCTTCGAATTGAACAAACTCATTCTTTGAAACTGGACACAATTGTTTAAAACACTAAAATCAACATGAATTCTTCCAACTTTTGGAATAGAATTGACAATTTTGCTGATTTTCATTTAGAATCAGTGTTTCAAATTTAACAACCTTATCCTTCGAATATAGATCCAATTAATTCCAATAAGAGTGCTGAGATGGATTGTCCAATCTATGGACTAGGATTACCAACTCTTGTTGATTTTCGTTTGGAATTGGTGCTTCAAATTTTAACAATCTATCCCCTCAAAGCCTGTTTTAATCATAACCAAAATATAGTCATGGTTAATACTGACTAATTTTGCAACAGTCCATACTTACAACAATATGGAAATTGCCCTTGGGGTACATTGTTTTAACCGAACAAACAATTCTCTGTGTATATAGAAACCAACTATTGGTTTAGATGTTTCGAACAACAGTTCACATCCCTAAGAGGCCTTAAGTTTTACCTCAAGGGTATTACCTTTGTTAAGAAACCTATTACATGTCTTTGATCTCTTCTAAGCAAACCCACCCTTGAGTATTCTTGCATTCTTAGGCATCTAGTATGTTTCGAAGCCGGCTTATGCATTTCGAAGCCGTCGTTGTTTGATTTTTGGCGCCAAAATCTGGTTTCGAAGCCAAATATCTTATTTCGAAACTGATCTCAGAATCTGAGCTGTGTTTTTTCCCTCCAAAAGTATCAATATTGAAGGAAACTTTTCGTATTCATACTTCTAGTACTTAGTGACTTACGCAATATTTCTTTCAGACACAAAAGCTTTAAAAACCCTTTTGTTTCGTGCTCTGAAATCACTTGCTCTTTTAACGCACAAACCCTTCTTTCTACTGATCTTCTGTTAACCCTCTCTTCCCTATTGCTTGCTACTAATGGATCCCTCACCGCTAAAAGTGCTTGTGTAGACACCCCATTTTTGACCGTCCTCAAGACATGGACGTCACCGTTTGAACACCCGGTGAACATCCATGTTTGTGTTCGTTTGGAGTTCTCGGAGGTCTCGGCTATGCGCTTTGCCTCAGAATCTCCGAACTTGACTGTTCCGTGTTTGGTTTTGGCACCAAACACTTGTGTTTTTGCCTTGGAGGGCAGGAAATGGCTTGTTGGCCATCCCCACACTCCACCGGCTGCCCCCACCCATCACCGGCCGTTTGTGGGCGCCACCGGCAGTGGTTTCTTAAAACCAATGGCCGATCGGCACTATATTTTGCCGATCGGCACTTTGTTGTGGCCGATGACCTCTTTTTCCAGCCGACTTGCACCCTTTGCACCCCTCAGGCATGGTGCATGCCAGCTGTGCCAGCTGGAATACACCATCACCACTCCCCATGCACGGGGATGAACCCTTTGCACCCTTGACCCCCTTTGGTTCCTTCTAGAAGGATGAACCCTTGGCCAAAGCTTGGCCAGCTGTCTTAGCTTCCTCTAGAAGCCAAGACTCTTTTGCACCCTTTGCCCCTTTCACTTGGCTTCTTGGAGAAGCCAAGAACCATTTGCTTAGTCTATATATAGAGCCCTCCCCCTCCATTGTTAAAGGTTGGAGTTTTAACATAAGAACCAGAGCTTATATACATATATATCTGCTAGATATATCATCTCTCTCTATATTTTCCTCTCTCTCCTCCCTTAGTGTGTATTTGGAAGCCCAAAAGTGCATTTTTACCTTATTTTTGCACTAATACACACACCATTACACCTTACTCCAAGATTGAGAGGCTTTGAGGGTTGATTCTTGAGCTTTTGGACTGATTTTGATCAAAAGAGGAGGGCTGCATTGACTGTTCTTGAGGTGTTCTTCAAAGGTAATCACTTTGCTTTAGTTTCCCCAAACTTGCACTAGTTTTTTATCTGTCTTGCTTGCTGATTTAGGCTTTGTGCATAACATAAAAAAAGCTTATATTTTCATGCTTAAGAACTCTCATTAAGGGTGTTTTGTGGTTTGAGTTCAAACTCACCCCCTTAGGCCTTATTTGGCCTTTTTTGGTACTTCCTTTGTGAGGCTTTGTTTGCTTGAGTGTTTTAGTCTTCTCACCACTGAAAACCAGTGATTTTTCAGTGGTAAGGAAGGTGGTTTGAAGTCTTGTTTAGGGGAGGGACACCCCTCTCCCTTCATTGCCTCATTTCCTTGCCTTTTGGCTTAAAGGGCAACATGCATGCTTGATTGATTTTAGCCCTATTTTAGAGGTTTTTGGGTGTCTCTAGGTCACATGTCATCTCTGTTTTTGGTCGGATTTGTGCCCTTTTGCATGCTTAACATACTTGCTTTGCATTCCTCTATTTGGCATAGAAATGCATCTTGTGTTTAGGCCATGATTCTTGCATGTGTTAGCCTAATTTCATGAAGGCATTGGCATTACTTTACCATGTTTAAGGTCTGTTGGCCATGTGTTTCAGTCATGCTTGCCATGTTTGGTGTCATCTCTTTGTGTTTTGGCTTGTAAGCCTTGAGCATATTGGCCTCTAGCATGCTTAGCTTAGACCATCCTCATGATTTGGCATCATTTAGGATCATATTTCAGTCCATAAATCATGTTTGTATGTTTGCATATGTGACCTCTTTCATGATTTGAGGATATGCCCTTTTATGCCTAGAAATGAGCTTTGGTGCATGCATCTCATTGGAGCCATTTAAGCTACCATATCAGTGGGTTTTGAAGTCCATTTTTGCATGCTAATATTCTGTTTTTGCTTTTCTAATTCATGCCATGAGTGGTCATGTTAGTGGAAGTAAAGCGCTCCCTTTTGTGCCTTAGCTTTAGGCCCATTGACTTGCATGTTGGCATGAGTGTTTGTTCACCATTTTGGGCACTTTTGGCCACTATTTTGGGGTGGATTGAGGTTTGCCCCTTTATGGTTTAAGTCCCCAATTGCATGCTTGTCTCATGTTTGTTGCATGATTGCTTCATTAGGTGTTGTAACATGATGACCCTATTGCTTAAATCGTCCATGTTTGCATTGCATTCGCATCTTGCATGCCTAGCATTGCATACTTGCCATTATAGTTGCATAGCATTTGGCATGCCTTGCATCTTAATCTCATGCCATGTCTTTGAGCCATGTTTGCATAACATGCATTGCATTACTTGGTTTGGGGTGTCAAACCAAGTGTGAGGAAGAGGCGTTCATACTATAAGTGATGTATCGTCTTAACTCTCGGTCACCGGGGCCCTTGACTTCGACATGATAGGGTCTTGGACCTCATTTGTGTGTTGCATGCATTTTCACATCAAATGGCAAGCTTGATCTCTTAGGCTATCATGCACGATTGATGGCTCGAGGATCGAGGGCCATGTTTCCCTGAGTTCAACACATGATGGGGAACATGACAATGCTCACATATACCTGAAATCCCATGCCATATCTTTGTTCTCTGTTCTTTGTCAAAAGCGTCTTCTGCGAAGTTTACGACCGGCAACATTCAGTGCCGACCGGCCATTTGTGAATGGCCGATAACCCCATTAGCAGCCGATGGAAATTCTATATGGCCGGTGGGCATTTCCTCTAGCCGATGGTATTCCACAGTGTGCAAGGAACCTGTCCCAGAACTTTGGCGATTTTTAGAGAAGCAAGGCAGTGAAAACAGAGGCAGCAATGGTATGGTACGGGCTTTCCGGATGAGACGGGTTCGAGCATGCATCATTCACGCATCCCGAGGCAGGGGTTGTGGTCACCTTTCTTTTTTGGCATTCATTCTGTTAATTAATTAGAATTCGTAATAATTAATGTATTTATTATTCGGATTGTAATATTTATTTGGTCCCCCGGAGTGAGGGCGCTATTGTATAATAAGTGTGTGTGAGTGTGTGCATGTCTTCCAACCCCACGTCTTTCCTCCATTTTATTTACCTGCTTATGATGGTAGATTAGGGCATATTTAAATTAGCATACCTTATGCAATGCATGCGTGCATCCATTCATTTGTTTTACATGCACCAGGGCTCAGTACATCATGCAAACCGCATTGTACTTCAATTCCCAAATTGAATACGTGTTATTTGTAGCATCTCACATGCCATTGTAGGATAGCCGAGCCTATTGTAATTGCATTTTGTATGTGTTGCATTAGCCATTTTAACATGAGCTAGGATCATGCATTGATTGCTAACTAGCTTCTGTTTTGGCTTGGAGTACTAGGTAAGCTTTATGCTTTAGCATGACGCATGCGTGTGAATGTTATCATGACAGCATGCTTACCATGTGGCTAGATGCTTATGTGATAAACTGTTTGAATGCCTGTGGGTGAAGGTTGGATTGTCTGAGTTGGAAAAATTCGTTGAAATCCGTGTTTTAGCCTACTTGTGAGTAGCAAATTTCAAAGTGTTTTTCAAAACAAACGGATATGCAATGTTTATTTCCAAATTAGGCAATCTAGTCCATACTTGTTTGCTGTGCGCATAACATAGTAAATCTAGGCTAATAATCGGAATAAGAACACATAACGTTTTCAAAATTGGATATCATGATTAGTAGAGGCCGGTCTTCGGACCGGGCGAGAGGGGGTGCTCATAGCTGACCTTCCCCAATCGTACCCAAGTTCCCGAGCCGAGGCAACTTTGGTGATGACGGACATGTGGCCTTTGGCACCGAGTCATGGTTTCCTAAATTTCCCCATTAAAAAATATTTAGGTGGCGACTCTGTATCTGACAAAGCAGCCCATGTTTGGCACTTCTTTCAAAATTTGTTTTTTTCTCAAAACGATTTGCCAGATTTGGACTCTTTGGTTCAAATTTAGAACCGTGACAACAATTTGAGTCCGAACTGTAGTAAGCCCACATATGAACAGAACGGGAGTTATCCTCCCGAGACGTTCGGGGACGTCTACAGTTTCTGGCGACTCTGCTGGGGAGTTAGAGAACTTGACTCGAATTCGTGATATCTTGTTTTGACTACACCTATGTGTTTCTTTGCATTGCATGTGCATTGGTGCGCCTAGGACACCGTGTTGGCCATCTGCTATTCCTGAGCGGTTTGCCGGAGGCTTGTCTTGTCAAGGCATGACCATAAGGCTGACCGGTTGCGGGCTCTGCCGAGATAGAACACAAATCCGGTTTCTGGGGCACCCTTTTTGACCATTCGACCTAGTGCATATTCGGAATCCATAGTGACCATTCCAAATTAGGACAGGTCGCTTACCCGATATAGGTTGTTTGAAACCGCTGCGTGCGTAGTGAAACCCTAGCTCCTTACAAAGTAGGACAGGGAAACCCTCCCCCAACATAGGGGTGTTTTGGCTCTCTTTTACATGCTATGTGCTTTTAGAGTATCTACAGGGAATGCATGTATCAGTTTGCAAATCTGGGTATCGAACTGTGGGCATCAAGATTTGGGAATCAGTTCTACTGAGGGTATCGATTTTGGGGATGCTTATTCAAGAACATGATCAAGATTTGAGGGACAGTGTTGGCTTATTGGCAACGTGTTATGATACCCAACCATGTGTTGTATGTTTATTTTACGCCGTTCTGTTGTCCGATTATGCATTTATTATTTATACGCTTTATTTATCTTTTTGCTAAGTAGTTGAGCACAATTGCTTCCAACCCAGCATATATTCCCCAAGCACTCTGGACTAGAGGTCGTCGACTCCATCGATTTGAGGATTTGGTAGACGGACAACCAATGTACCACTCTCTACCCCCGGTTACTAGACGGAGGCGGTTAAGCGAAGGCATCGATTCGTGATGCATCAGAGAGGGCTTTGTCTACCCCACCTGTGTACAGTAGGGACCAGGACTCCGCTCCTCCCACAGAAAGGGAACACACACCGAGAATTCAGTTAGAGCAGAACAGTATGGCTAGCTTAGAAGAGATGGTGCGCCAGCTTCAGGAAAGCATGAAAATGATGCGGCGAGATCTTTGTCCGATGAAGCAGAGTTTGCCAAGCAACAGCCACGGTTATGAATGAACAAGCGAGTTAATTGTAAGGTTACTGACAAGCTGGAGCCTTTAGCCATAACAAGTTCCTCCTCACTGGGGAGTTCCAAACCTCGGGAGACGGTCAATGCTTAGAATGATACAGAACTTCCCACAGGACCACCTCCACCCCCGATCCTTCCCCAAATCCAACCTCAACTATCAAAGACACCCATCAACTTACTAAACTCTCCCTTTGAGTTTGAAACTGATCCCATCGCTCTAAAGTTGAACAAGCTTGAAAAGCTATTTAAGAGATCCCAAGGAACCAAGACCATCCCCGACATTGAAGATGGCTACCTTGGCCTTGTATGCTTATTTGCGACAGATTTAAAATGCCCCATATTGATCGATTTGTGGTCCGGGGACCCATGGTGCTGAGGCTGTTTCGAGATATCGTAAGGCCGATGGACCTCAGTAGACTACAGAAGATGTCTTTGTTCAGTCGGACCTTGTCAGGTGTGGCGGCCATATGGTATGCCAAGTTAGAAGATGATGTCAAGAGAAACTGGGATGAGATGGCTGAGGCCTTCATTGCACAGTACTCATACAATACACAAATCGAGATTACAACCCGTGATCTCGAGACAACAAGACAGGAACCTAAAGAGAGTTTCTCAGAATTCGTAACCAGATGGAGGGCCAAGGCTTCGATGATGACCTTAAGACCTACAGACAAAGACCAAATTCGGATGATTGTGCGCAATCTTCAGCCAAAGTTGATGCAAAAGATGATTGTACTCCCCTTTCCTACTTTTTCTGACCTACATGAAATGGGGGTGCAGATTGAGGATGCCTTGAAGCAAGGTTTAATTGATAACGACCGGGAGCAACCCCGAAGGACTTTCAACCGCAACACTAATGCGGGCCCGAGCGGCACCACAACTACAAGAGCCTCCGAAGTGAGCATGGTCACCACCAATCCCCCTCCGAGAACCACGGCAGCTGCACCATTCTCCGGTGCATCCGGAAGTAACCCACCGACAGCCAAATACCCACCCAAAAACACCAGAACCTTCGCTCCACTTTATATGCCCCTGTCCAAAGCTCTGGGGGTGCTAATCAGAAAAGGGCACTTGAAGCCCCTAGAGCCGTGGCCCTTGCCAGAAAGACTTCCCTCTACTCATAACCCAGCCAAGTATTGCGCGTTTCACCAACAAAGACGGTCATGACAAAGGATCTATGCTTCGACACGTCATGAGATTCAAGATCTCATCGATAACGGGGTGATTCTGCTGCCCGAGAAGCCCAATGTTACTACAAACCCTTTTCCCACACATAACCAAGCTCCACCACCCAAAAGACTCAATTTCATCTATACTGGGGTCGTGTCCTACGATCCTAGTATCTATATCACACCTTCCCACTTGCCTAAGCCGGAGGTGTTCCTTCCCGATTGCACCGATTTGTGCATGATGGACATCTCCATAACCCAACCTAAACCAGCGATGGTGACTGCCGAAGACAGGAGAGGGGAGGTCCCAAAGGAGAAGAGGATTGTTGAGCCAGAGTCTGCAAAATCTGGAAGTTGCGTTGCGAAGACATACAGTCCGGACGACTACATTTCACCAACAGGCCAGGATAGGCCATATATAGGGATGGCAATTGAAACAAAGCGACGGGATCCCCGATCCACCCCGATTAGCGGGTTTTCCAAAAATACCGGATGGATGGTAGATTATTTAAAATTTGAACAAATTCGAAATGCCGGATCGGATCCGGCTCGATACCGGCGACACAAATCCCGATTGTCCCTCTGTAATTGTAATATATATATATATTATATTATTTGTTTAGGGTTGCTATATATATTACAATATATATATGTATTATATCATTTGTTTGTTTAGTTTAGGTCCTCTCTCATCTCACTCTCCTCTCCTCATCACTCTCATCTCTCTCTCTCTCCCTCTCTCTCTCTTCTCTCATCTATCTCTCTTCTCTCTCTCTCTCCTCTCCCTCGATCTCCCTCCTCTCACCCATTACCGCGATCTCCTCCTCTCACACCCATTGACATCCTCTCCTTCCTCTTCCTCTCAAATTGGCCTCATTTTTAGGTTATAAACACACGGACACGATCCTCTCCCTCCACCGATCCTCTTCCTCTTCCTCACAGTGCTTTTCCGTCTTAGCCGTTCAAGACTGCCGATCTCCAAATCGTCGACCACGATCTCCACCGATTCAGATTTCACCGTCGTTTAAATTCAAATCGTACTCCATTTTCCATTTTGAGAGAGCTTCGTCGTGATTTCAAAATGTTGATTTGTTTTATATCTCTGTTTTTATATCTCCGATTTCACCAAAATGTCCAAAATGTTGATATATCTCTGCTTTATATTTTATATGTTGATGATGATGATTCCAAATGTTATATGTTGTTTGATATGTTGTTGATATATCCTCGTTGATATATCTATGTTTGTTAGCTTAGATCGAATCTATCCATGCTTTCCATCTTTGTTTTTTTAATCATTATCGGGGATTTTTTAAAATTGAAACCCGATCCCGTTAGATTAGGTCTTGAGGCGGGGATGATGGGTTTCTGTCAGACGGGCCGGGGCGAGGAGTTTTGAATCTTGAGGATCGGGGGAGGAGAGGTCCCACCCGCCCGCCCGTGCCATTCCTAGCCATATATGAAACTACCAACAGAGGAAGAGCTGTGTGTGATCCAAGGAGACAGTCTGGGATAGGGAACATGTGATTTAACGGCTGTGGGGGAGGATCTTGCCAATCTCTAGTTTTACAGTGACCAAGACCTAGGGGACGTGGCAGCCAGCTGGTATGATTATGAGGAGTCGGCAGAGGCTACGAGATGGTTAGACGATCAACTAGATGTGGTAGAAGGGTTTCAGCTAGAACAGCGCTCGGTAGAGGCAAGAATGTCAGTGATAGCCGGAAAGGTTGAAGAATAGAGTGTATCGCCGGAGAGCGCCGGTGTCAAGAATTTCGCTCAGGATTGGAGCATTTTGAATACGGGAATAACTGAACAGTCGGTTGCATTAACACACCTAGAACAGGAAAAATTCGAAGACTCCGAGAGAATCAGGAAAGCAAAGGCCCATATGGGGACTGAAACTGCTGTATGCACAGAAACTGAGAATGCCGCGAACATCTGGATGGAAGGTGCTGCGAGTACAAGAACAGCCATACCAGAGCCGGACAGATGTTTGTCAACTGCTGATGAAATGTGGTGGGAAGATGAGGACCTGTGTCTTGCCCACACAGATGAAGATTGGGGGAACAACCAACCCGATAACACCTGGTACCTTGGAGAGGTCAACCATATGACGCGGAGTGGGCGGTATTTCAAACCTCCACACCTAGATCAACCAGAGGCCTCGGGAAAGGATAGAGAGGCTGAGAAGCAAAAAGAGAAGCAACTTGAGGAGGAGGCTGTACTCAAACAGCTAAAAAATATACAAGCAGACATCTCTATTTGGGGACTGCTCATGGCGTCGCGGGTGCATAGACAGGCTGTCTTATCAGCCATGGACAAAGCAAAGCTTTCAATAGAAACCATGCCAGAGCAGCTGGTGGGATTAGTCTTTCCGGGAGGAGCTACCCCTACGTTGACTTTTTCCGACAAGGAATTGCCACCCGAGGGGGCAGATCATAACAAGCCCCTCTACATTTCTTTGGAATTTAAGAATAAATGGATACTAGTGGTTCTCGTCGATACCGGATCCGCCATCAACGTCTGCCCGGCAAGGACGACGTTTGCAATCGGCTTGAAAGTCGCGGATTTTGTACCAACAGCCAATGTCATCCGGGCATATGACAATACAAGTAGGGAAGTGATGGGAATAGTTAAAGTTCAGACTAAAGTTGGGCCGGGACAGCATGAGATAGATTTTTATGTCTTGGAGGTGCCTGCAACTTTCAACTTGCTTTTAGGGCGGCTGTGGCTGCATCAGGTGAAGGCGGTGTCATCCACTTTGCATCAAATGGTGAAATATCCCTATAGGAAGGGAGTAGCCATTGTTTTTGGGAATTCATCAATCCATCCGCCACCGGAGGTATCCACGCCTGTTCTAGAAATCGAGCATGGCATGGAGGATGTGTTCATATCAGGATTTACCCTAGCCGAGGCTCGGGTTGTACAGAACATCATGGCCACTAATGAGGGGATATATGTCAGTGCCCAGGCAGTCTATCTCATGAACAAACTCCAACATATCCCCGGGATGGGATTAGGAAAGAGCGGCCGCAAAGGCATCGCAGCATTGGCCGAAGTGCCACACAACCCCCATACCTTTGGCTTGGGTTATCTGCCCACCAAGGAGGATTGGGTAAGAAAAGAAAAGGAGATGGCTGGGAGAGTCAGCGCGAAACAGGTAGGGAAGCCCTTTGAGTTGATGCACCGGCCCATCCAGGGTACCCTAAACGGACGCTTCGTCCGGTAGGGGGAAGATTTTCCATTCTGTGGTTTCCCAGAGCCGTGGTTGAACGCAGAGAGGAAGTGCGTACCAGGGTTCGAGATTTTCTTTGACCTACAGTTACCTGGGGATGATGTTGCTGAAGAGCAGACAGACCCAACAGTTGAGGTTGAACAGAACAGGGAAGTGGAGTCTGAGGACACCGAACTTGAAATGGGGGTAGCACTGGCATGTCTACTTTCAGATCCTTCGATCGACCAGTTGTGCTTGGGGGATAACTTCTCGGTGTCCATGATCGGGAATGAAACGGCTGCGGGCCTACCGTCGACTATTTTGGATGCATCTATCGCACCCTCCCTTGTTTGGCAGTACGAGGAGGGATTTTTATTTAGCAGCACCGGGTCAGGTAGTGAGCCGGAATCTGATTCCTCCGAATCTTTTGAGTCGGAATCAGGTTCCAGCTCGACTGAGTCTGAGTCCGGTATTCTTGGGGGTGATAACCCGGATGCCACAGTCCTGTCCAGGTCGTCTTTTTCTTTCTCTTTTGAGTCTGTTGTAACAGAAGAATCGGACGGTTTGGAAGTACATAATGAGAATGATATGAATGTGGTTTCCGAGTACTTTTCTGTGCCTTTGATTTATTGCTTAAATCAGGACTTTCAAAATTTTGATGAAAACGACGAGGACGAAATTCCTCCGGTTTTACAACGTTTAATTGAACAAGAGCAGGAAAGGTTTGTCAAACCTTTAGTTGATGAAATCATTAATGTGAATGTTGGTACTGAGAAGGACCCGCGGCTGGTCCAGATCGGGTCCACGTTGTCTTCAGAGGAGCGCGAGCGCTTAGTCGCTTTATTAAAAGATTTCAAAGATGTTTTCGCGTGGTCCTACGAAGACATGCCTGGAATCGATCCTGAGATTGTACAGCACCGGATCCCTCTCGATCCCGAGGCCCGACCTGTCAAACAGAAACTCAGGAGGATCCGCCCTGATTGGGCCATTAAAATCAAGGAAGAGGTCACCAAGCAAATCGACGCAGGCTTCCTGCTGGTATCCGAATACCCGACTTGGTTGGCCAACATTGTTCCAGTACCGAAGAAGGATGGCAGAATTCGGGTATGTGTAGACTTCAGGGATTTGAACAGAGCCAGTCCGAAGGACGACTTTCCCTTGCCACACATTGATGAGTTGGTAGATTTCACAGCGGGGCATGCTTTGCTTTCATTTATGGATGGCTTCTCAGGCTATAATCAGATAGTAATGGCACCCGAAGACCGGGAGAAGACTGCATTCACCACCCTGTGGGGTACATACTGCTACAGAGTAATGCCATTTGGGTTGAAGAATGCCGGGGCTACTTATCAACGGGCAACGACCACAATATTGAACGATATGATCCATAAAGAGGTTGAGGTGTACGTGGACGACATGATTGTCAAATCCAAAGAAAGTGAAGGTCACTACACCGCCTTGCAAAAGTTTTTCCAAAAGATCAGAGAATTTCGGCTGCGGTTGAATCCTCAGAAATGCACATTCGGTGTTACAGCGGGAAAAATGCTAGGGTTTCGATTCTGTGAGAGGCATCAAGTCGACCCTTCTAAAATCAAGGCCATCTTAGAAATGCCACCACCAATGGTGAAAAAAAGAGGTGCGAGGCTTTCTAGGTAAAGTGCAATTCATAAGACGGTTTATTTCAAAATTAACCTTAACTTGTGAACCACTTTTTGGTCTCCTGAAGAAAGGAAAGAAATTCCAATGGAACGGCCGATGTCAAGCAGCTTTTGAACAAATCAAAGAATATTTACAAAACCCACCCGTGTTGTCACCACCGAGCTGAAAACCGTTGATATTGTACCTTTCGGTAACTGAGACTACAATGGGCTGTATGCTCGCACAAGAATCAGAGGATAAGGTGGAGAGAGCCATCTACTATCTGAGCAAGAAGATGCTGGATTACGAGACCCGCTACACTCCGCTGGAGAAAGCTTGCTTAGCTTTGGTATGGGCTACCAGGAAGCTGCGGCACTACCTGTTAGCTCACTCCGTAATGCTGGTTTCACGACTCGATCCTATCAAATATCTTTTCGAGAAACCGGCACTTACGGGTAGGCTAGCTCGTTGGCTGCTGTTGCTTTCCGAATTTGATCTAAAGTATGTGACGCGCAAGTCCGTGAAAGGGAGAGCAGTAGCGGAGTTCCTTGCCAACCACCCGGTTGAAGGGGATGAAGCAGTTGAGTATCTATTCCCAGATGAAGCCATTTTGTATGTCGAAGACGAAACTTGGACAATGTACTTTGACGGAGCGTCAAACCAGTATGGATATAGGATAGGAGTGTTGCTGATAGCGCCCGACAATTCCCGTATCCCTTTAGCATTCAAACTCCAGTTCAAAGTCTCAAACAACGAAGCGGAATACGAGGCATGTATTGCCGGCTTAGAAGCGGCTCTAGAACCAGGGGCAAAACGATTGGACATTATCGGGGACTCCAACCTTGTTGTATCTCAAGCAAAAGGAGATTGGAAGGTCAAAGAAGAGAAAATGATAATTTACCACCAGACCTTGGATTTGTTAATTCCTCGGTTTGAAAAGTTGAACTTCACTCATCTAGTAAGAGAGAACAACAGGTTCACAGATTCACTAGCAACTCTATCTTCCATGATAGACATCCCGTCCGGAGTCCGGATGCGTCCGATCATCATTGACCAGAAGTTTGTGCCGGCATATGAGTCGATCTCTGCCATAGATGAAGCTCAGGATGAGAACCCCTGGTATTATGACATATGGAATTACTTGGAGAAGGAGACGTATCCACCAGGGGCAAAGGCCAAAGATAAAAGGGCAATCAGGAGAATGGCTGTTCAGTTCATCATCTGCGGGGGTAAACTGTACAAAAGAGGTCATCTGGGAATGCACAAGCTGTGTGTAGAAGCTGAGGAGTCAAAGCGCCTGATGGAGGCCATCCATGGAGGAGAATGTGGTGCACATATGAATATGGTAATGCTGGCACGGAAGATCCTCAGACAGGGTTATTATTGGTCCACCATGGAGGAGGATTGTATTGGCTTTGTTCGACGATGCCATAAATGCCAGATCCATGCAAACCGCATGAACATCCCGCCGTCAAAGCTATACAACATGACTTCGCCATGGCCATTCTCAGTATGGGGAATCGACGTGATTGGGGCTGTTACTCCAAAGGGGTCGAATGGGCATGAGTTTATCCTCGTCGCGATAGATTATTTTACAAAGTGGGTTGAGGCCCAATCTTATGCGGTATTGAAGGCTTCACATGTCGCGAAGTTTATCAGGAATAACATTATCTGTCGCTATGGGGTCCCGAACGAGATTATTTCAGATAATGGTTCCCACTTCAAGAAGGAGGTGATTGATTTGTTGGAGAAGTATAATGTGGCTTTTCATAAGTCTTCCACATACCGGCTGCAGACCAACGGAGCAGTTAAGGCCGCCAACAAAAACATTAAACACATATTGCAGAAGATGGTGGAAACCTACCGGGATTGGCCAGATAAGTTGTCGTTCGCTCTGTGGGGCTACCGAACTTCGATTAGAACTTCTACTGGGGCTACCTCGTACTCATTAGTCTATGGGATAGAGGCCGTCCTACCTATTGAGATTGAGGTTCCGTCATTACGAGTATTGGCTGAGTGCTAGATAGCCGAAGCAGATTGGCAGCAGAGCAGGTTTGAGGAACTCATGCTCTTCGATGAGAGAAGACTGAAAGCACTGTATCATGTTCAGGGTCATCAGCGCAGAATCGCCCGGGCTTTCAACAAGAAGGTTAAGTCCAGGAACCTAAAAGAAGGAGATTTGGTGCTCAAAGACAACCGAGCTCCCATCCATGACCCAAGGGGCAAGTTTAGACCCAATTGGACTGGTCCCTACATCATCAAAGCT
The DNA here is from genome assembly GCA_025200525.1 of Camellia lanceoleosa. Classification (NCBI taxonomy): domain Eukaryota; kingdom Viridiplantae; phylum Streptophyta; class Magnoliopsida; order Ericales; family Theaceae; genus Camellia; species Camellia lanceoleosa. The sequence continues at coordinate 96,047,803 of CM045770.1, forward strand.
ATCTGGTCGGGTGAAGCTGTGGTTCTGATGGACCTAGATGGCCTAGAGTTCTCACAACCAATCAACATGGACAAGTTGAAGAAATATTACCCTTGAGAGGCTCGCTAGGCCGAAAACCCGAAAGGGCGACCTAGGCAAAAATTAGAGCACAAAAAATTAGAAAATAGAAAAACTGAGCTCGCAAGGTTGAAAACCCGCAAAGGGCGGCCTTGGCAAAAGTTAGAGCGTAAAAGGAGAGTGAAAATACTCGAGTGAACCTAAGCCGAACTACATAAGGCTTGATTTCCATCTTTGGGATACGTAGGCAACTTCATCCTGAAGTTCAGCCACAAACTTTTCCCCGATCAACTTTGTCCATTTGATCATCTCAGTCATCTTTGTCCGTCAGCATTCATCGTGATCTCCTGCGGTTTTTCAGACTAGGGCAACTTTCCGTTGTCAGTCTTGTCATGTGCTATTCAGACTAGGGGCAACTTTCCAGTTGCTGGGATTCAGGATTGTACGTCTCAGTGACAAATTTCAGGCATGTTCAGTTCTGATCCATATCGAAAATGGTTTTGAAAAAGTTTTAATAAAAGTTGACTTTGTTCAAATTAATCTTTTTACGACTAAGACTATTTTTGGACCAAAGCGGAAAATTTTCAGTACCACAATCTTCAAATTCATTGATTTCAATACAGAGTTCTCCTGCTCTTGCATACAATTGAAGTTGCTTTTTTATTACAATCATAAGGAAAACTTGAAAGTTCTAATAAAGCAATAAACCCGGGGCATAGTCAAGTCAAGTGCCCCTGCGCCCCCTCCCAGAGCTGGTCGAAGTCTCTGATACCAATCTAGGCCCATTCTGCGCCTCTTCATTAAGCCAATCCCAACACTCATCAGACAAAGTGCAATTGAAAATGGGAGCGGGGCCGAGCTCTCGTTCTCCATCTCAGAGCATATCGCAAGCCATGCGCCTCGGATCGGGAATGCATTTGGGTACTCTATCTCTTCTCGTGAACAAGTCCGTCATGACCAAATTGACGACGGATCCGAACGGAAAATAGAAGACACAAAGTGAGTCGTTAATCACCAATCCTGTGTTGGCGAGTCATATCAGAGCTCATTGCCTAGAGATTGAGCCAAGGACATCGCCAAGCAATGCGATCCATGGACAAGCTACACATCCAAATAACCACCAACCCTCATCGAGGGCATCGACTAGGCGTTGCCTGAAGAAGTAGCCACGGGCTGAGTATGTTGGGCAAGAGTCCACAACCTGCAACTTGTCCATCAACCATATCTGGGGAAGGATGAAAAATGAGAGAATGAAGAATAGAGAGATGTACGATGATGGAAAAGTAAGAAAAGGGTTTTGTGAGAAAACCGAGCTTGAGAGCCGAGTGACGTGAGCAATACATATGAGAGATTGGGTGGGAAAGTTTACCTGCAGCAGTAGTGGACTCCCCGCAAATTTGGTTACTTCGCGCCGATAGAAAGCATCTAAACCCGTCAACGTCTCAGCTAGAGTCATGATAATGCAACTCTTACCCTCTTTCAAACCTTGGGTAACTTCAATCAATCGGACGCTAGATCCTCCAGAACCCGAGGCAAATAAGAAATGAGATAGCATACACAAACAAAGTGCGTGTTGCCGAAAACCTTGCCAATGACGGTCGCTGCGGTCACTGGGGTCAGAAAAACGGCAAACCGAACTCGGAATATCCAGCATTCCGTCACAAATCAGAGATCGAGCATCAGGCACGGAGAACCCACACATTTGTCCTAAGGCTTGGGTATGGCCAAAACGGAGTTGGGGCAGGATCTCTTCATTGTGCTTAGACTCTATTAAGACTTGAAAATCTTCAAAGGTGGGACATACCTCTTGCCTGCCAAAGCTGAAAACATGCGTCACCGGATTCCAAAACCTTGCCGCGGCATGGAGAAACGGAAAGTGCAGCGGGGTACGACCCAAAGTGAATAGTGCGTTTATGCCGAAACCTCAGAAATTTAGCTTTTCCGAGCCATCCAAGTTGTTAATCCAAGCTGCAAGATTTTGGGCGAGAAATTCTTCCATTTGGAGTAAATCAGTGTTGAAATAAGAAAAACTACGAAGCTGGGGCCTTTTGTAGGGGATAAGGTTGAATGGAGGACAGGTGTCAGCATTCTGCTGGTTTCTTCCATTTTTGGCCGCCCGGCCAAATATAGTGCCGACCGGCCATTACTGTCGGCCGGTAAAGTCTTCTCATGGCCGGTGGCATTTCCCTAGGGCCGGTGGTCTTCCCTTTCGTTCCCTGAGTTGTTTATGCTCAAAGGTTGAGGAATCCTACCATTTCCAATGCCCTCCGATGATCAATTCTTGCGGGGTCGCGTCCATTTGCTTATCGAGTTGTTGTACATTTGTTTATCGAGTAGTATTTCACTCTCTTTAAGTCTTTGTGTTGTTTATCGAGTTGTACTCGCACTTAGTTAGCTTATCGTGTTCCCTCGTTTTTGCTTATCGAGTTGTAAGTGGGTTCGCTACCTGATTATTACGATGCAAATGCCTAAATTTCAAATGAATTTCAGTATCATTCACATTGTCATGTGATGCCTTGCGATGCGATGTATAGAACGTGCAAATGTAACATCTTTTGAATCAAATAGCAATTTCATTTCCGTCATGTGTTTTGCAAAGAAATACGCAGTTTTGAAAAAATGATAAACAAACCTGCCTGAGGCAGTGCAATGTGCTTGAACTACCAGTAAAAAAGGAAAAGTAAAGAGGAAGAGTAGGGCAACAGAGTATCGGGATGGATACTAGTAACCCCTCCCCTTGCAGTCGATGCACCACCTGTGCCCTTATTCAGGGTCAACTACATGGTTTGGCACCTTCATTATTCAAGATATCGCAAGAAAGCGCGCTTCTTTTTTTGGTAGGCTTTCGAGTTGACCTCAGGCCATATCTTTTTGAGCGACGCTCCGTATGTGCGAGAAACATCCCTCCCCATATCCTTCTGCATCTTGTGAGCTCCACAACATGCCTCAATTGTATTGTGTTGCAGTGCTTTGCATTACACGCCTCAAGTTTCTATACACATTGCCTGTGTAGACCGCATGCTTTACTTACATGTATTCAAGTTCTTTTCTTATATGCCTTACTTGCGTAGACCGTACGTTTTGTTTGCGTAGACCGCATGTTTTACTTGCATAGACCGCTTGTTTATAATCAAATTTCATTACTTATGAGACCGTGATATTTTACTTTATGAGACCGTGATGTTTTACTTATGCGAGACCGCATGTCTCGCTTATGACCGCATGTTTTGTTTGCGTAGACCGCACGTTTTACTTGCGTAGACCGCATGCTTTACTTGCGTAGACTGCATGTCTTGTTTGCGTAGACCGCATGTTTTGTTTGCGTAGACCGCATGTTTTACTTGCGTAGACCGCGTGTTTATAATCAAATTTCATTACTTGCATAGACCGCATGCTTTACTTGCGTAGACCGCATGTCTCGTTTGCGTAGACCGCATGTTTTACTTGCGTAGACCGCGTGTTTACAATCAAATTTCATTATTTGCATAGACCGCATGTTTTGCTTGCGTAGACCGCATGTTTTGTTTGCGTAGACCGCATGTTTTGCTTGTGTAGACCGCATATTTGTAATCAAATCCATTACTTGCGTAGACCGCATGTTTTGCTTGCGTAGACCGCATGCTTATGTTCAATTTCATTGCCCGCGAAGACCGCATACTTATGTTCAAATTCATCGATTGCGTGGACCGCATACTTTACTTACACGTGTTCAATATTCGTTGCTTGCGTAGACCGCATGCTTTACGTACATGTGTTTGTACCTTCATGGCATTGTCATGCCTTCCACTTGATTTGCGTTGTCCCGCATTTTCAATTGCATTATGTGCATGTTACTAATAAAATCGTACCTGTTAAGTTTGTTTCTTTTGCAGGCACGATATTGCATGTACGATTCATTTGCGACTAGTGGAACCAGACGAACCAGACTGGTATTGTATCCTCCGCGTGAGACGTCTCGAGAATTGCATAATTCTCTTACATCCTTTCTACATTGTAGTGTAGTTTGATGCATACTAGCTTAAAACTGTCGCATGTGTGCTTCGTTACAGTTTTTCTTTGCATGATCATAAGTTATGCACGGCTTCGTGCATTGTCTTGCATTTTGCCCCTACCTTCGGGCGCATACCTTGTTTGTCTTGCATGTTTGTCTAAGTCTTCGGCCTTGTCAAAAATGGGTCGTCTCTGGGCTTTGACATTCACTCCCGTCATTGTTATGACTTTCGAGTTCTGTCAAAGAGGGCAATCAGAGACACCCCATTTTTGACCGTCCTCAAGACTTGGACGTCACCGTTTGAACACCCGGTGATCATCCACGTTTGTGTTCGTTTGGAGTTCCCGGAGGTCTCGGCTATGTGCCTTGCCTCAGAATCTCCAAACTCGACTGTTCTGTGTTTGGTTTTGGCACCAAACACTTGTGTTTTTGCCTTGGAGGGCAGGGAATGGCTTGTTAGCCATCCCTACACTCCACCGGCTGCGCCCACCCTTCACCGGCCATTTGTGGGTGCCACCGCGTGGTTTCTAAAACCAATGGCGGTCGTCGGTACTATATTTTGCCGATCGGCACTTTGTTGTGGCCGATGACCTCTTTTCCACCGACTTGCACCCTTTGCACCTCAGTATGGTGCATGCCAGCTGTGCCAGCTGGAATGCACCATCACCACTCCCCATGCACGGGGATGATCCCTTTGCACCCTTGACCCCCTTTGGTTCCTTCTAGAAGGATGAACCCTTGGCCAAGCTTCTTGGACAAGCTTGGCCAGCTGTCTTAGCTTCCTCTAGAAGCCAAGACTCCTTTGCACCCTTTGCCCCTTTCACTTGGCTTCTTGGAGAAGCCAAGAACCATTTGCTTAGTCTATATATAGAGCCCTCCCCCTACATTGTTAAAGGTTGGAGTTTTAACATAAGAACCAGAGCTTATATACATATATATCTGCTAGATATATCATCTCTCTCTATATTTCCCTCTCTCTCCTCCCTTAGTGTGTAATTGGAAGCCCAAAAGTGCATTTTTACCTTATTTTTGCACTAATACACACACCATTACACCTTACTCCGAGATTGAGAGGCTTTGAGGGTTGATTCTTGAGCTTTTGGACTGATTTTGATCAAAAGAGGAGGGCTGCATTGACTGTTCTTGAGGTGTTCTTCAAAGGTAATCACTTTGCTTTAGTTTTCCCAAACTTGCACTAGTTTTTTATCTGTCTTGCTTGCTGATTTAGGCTTTGTGCATAACATAAAAAAAGCTTATATTTTCATGTTTAAGAACTCTCATTAAGGGTGTTTTGTGGTTTGAGTTCAAACTCACCCCCTTAGGCCTTATTTGGCCTTTTTTGGTACTTCCTTTGTGAGGCTTTGTTTGCTTGAGTGTTTTAGTCTTCTCACCACTAAAAACCAGTGATTTTTCAGTGGTAAGGAAGGTGGTTTGAAGTCTTGTTTAGGGGAGGGACACCCCTCTCCCTTTATTGCCTCATTTCCTTGTCTTTTGGCTTAAAGGGCAACATGCATGCTTGATTGATTTTAGCCCTATTTCAGAGGTTTTTGGGTGTCTCTAGGTCACATGTCATCTCTTTTTTTGGTCGGATTTGTGCCCTTTTGCATGCTTAACATACTTGCTTTGCATTCCTCTATTTAGCATAGAAATGCATCTTGTGTTTAGGCCATGATTCTTGCATGTGTTAGCCTAATTTCATGAAGGCATTGGCATTACTTTACCATGTTTAAGGTCTGTTGGCCATGTGTTTCAGTCATGCTTGCCATGTTTGGTGTCATCTGTTTGTGTTGGCTTGTAAGCCTTGAGCATATTGGCCTCTAGCATGCTTAGCTTAGACCATGCTCATGATTTGGCATCATTTAGGATCATATTTCAGTCCATAAATCATGTTTGTATGTTTGCATATGTGACCTCTTTCATGCTTTGAGGATATGCCCTTTTATGCCTAGAAATGAGCTTTGGTGCATGCATCTCATTGGAGCCATTTAAGCTACCATATCAGTGAGTTTTGAAGTCCATTTTTGCATGCTAAGTTTCTGTTTTTGCTTGTCTAATTCATGCCATGAGTGGTCATGTTAGTGGAAGTAAAGCGCTCCCTTTTGTGCCTTAGCTTTAGGCCCATTGACTTGCATGTTGGCATGAGTGTTTGTTTACCATTTTGGGCACTTTTGGCCACTGTTTTGGGGTGGATTGAGGTCTGCCCCTTTATGGTTTAAGTCCCCAATTGCATGCTTGTCTCATGTTTGTTGCATGATTGCTTCATTAGGTGTTGTAACATGATGACCCTATTGCTTAAATCGTCCATGTTTGCATTGCATTCGCATCTTGCATGCCTAGCATTGCATACTTGCCATGATAGTTGCATAGCATTTGGCATGCCTTGCATCTTAATCTCATGCCATGTCTTTAAGCCATGTTTGCATAACATGCATTGCATTACTTGGTTTGGGGTGTCAAACCAAGTGTGAGGGTTAAGGAGCGTTCATACTATAAGTGATGTAATGCGTCTTAACTCTCGGTCACCGGGGCCCTTGACTTCGACATGATAGGGTCTTGGACCTCATTTGTGTGTTGCATGCATTTTCACATCAAATGGCAAGCTTGATCTCTTAGGCTATCATGCACGATTGATGGCTCGAGGATCGAGGGCCATGTTTCCCTGAGTTCAACACATGATGGGGAACATGACCATGCTCACATATACCTGAAATCCCATGCCATATACTGCCTGTTCTCTGTTCTTTGTCAAACTGTCTTCGCAGAAGTTTACGACCGGCAACATTCGATGCCGATCGCCATTTGTGAATGGCCGATAACCCCATTAGCAGCTGATGGAAATTCTATATGGCCGGTGGGCATTTCCTCTAGCCGATGGTATTCCACAGTGTGCAAGGAACCTGTCCCAGAACTTTGGCGATTTTTAGAGAAGCAAGGCAGTGAAAACAGAGGCAACAATGGTATGGTACGGGCTTTCCGGATGAGACGGGTTCGAGCATGCATCATTCACGCATCCCGAGGCAGGGGTTGTGGTCACCTTTCTTTTTTGGCATTCATTCTGTTAATTAATTAGAAATTCTGTAATAATTAATGTATTTATTATTCGGACTGTAATATTTATTTGGTCCCTCCGAGTGAGGGCGCTATTGTATAATAAGTGTGTGTGAGTGTGTGCATGTCTTCCAACCCCACGTCTTTCCTCCATTTTATTTACCTGCTTATGATGGTAGATTAGGGCATATTTAAATTAGCATACCTTATGCAATGCATGCGTGCATCCATTCATTTGTTTTACATGCACCAGGGCTCGGTACATCATGCAAACCGCATTGTACTTCAATTCCCAAATTGAATACGTGTTATTTGTAGCATCTCACATGCCATTGTAGGATAGCCGAGCCTATTGTAATTGCATTTTGTATGTGTTGCATTAGCCATTTTAACATGAGCTAGGATCATGCATTGATTGCTAACTAGCTTCTGTTTTGGCTTGGAGTACTAGGTAAGCTTTATGCTTTAGCATGACGCATGCGTGTGAATGTTATCATGACAGCATGCTTACCATGTGGCTAGATGCTTATGTGATAAACTGTTTGAATGCCTGTGGGTGAAGGTTGGATTGTCTGAGTTGGAAAAACTCGTTGAAATCCGTGTTTTAGCCTACTTGTGAGTAGCAAATTTCAAAGTGTTTTTCAAAACAAACGGATATGCAATGTTTATTTCCAAATTAGGCAATCTAGTCTATACTTGTTTGCTGTGCGCATAATATAGTAAATCTAGGCTAATAATCAGAATAAGAACACATAACGTTTTCAAAATTGGATATCATGATTAGTAGAGGCCGGTCTTCGGACCGGGCGAGAGGGGGTGCTCATAGCTGACCTTCTCCAATCGTACCCAAGTTCCCGAGCCGAGGCAACTTTGGTGATGACGGACACGTGGCCTTTGGCACCGAGTTAGGGTTTCCTAAATTTCCCCATTAAAAAATATTTAGGTGGCGACTCTGTATCTGGAAAAGCAGTCCATGTTTGGCACTTCTTTCAAAATATGTTTTTTTCTCAAAACGATTTGCCGGATTTGGACTCTTTGGTTCAGATTTAGAACCGTGACAACAATTTGAGTCCGAACTGTAGTAAGCCCACATATGAACAGAACAAGAGTCATCCTCCCGAGACGTTCGGGGACGTCTACAGCTTGCTGGCGACCGTATCAGCCCTACCATGGCTTTGAAATGATGTATTGATGAAGAAATCGCCAAACTAACAACTGGTGGGCCAAGTGCCATAGATGGACGTCTCTTTGTTCCTCGTCACAGCAACCAACAAGAGTACGTTCTAGGTCCCATCTTTCGGGAAGCTCCTGACCAACTCCCAGCTTTATACCCTCGTTTAGAGGATCACTTTCTTCTCTACGATGGAGGGCTTGACTGGAGCAATTAGAGAATGACTCGGCCTCATCGCTGCTGGCCAACATTGAGGGCTGAATAGGAAGAATGGTATGATAGAGTTGTGCCTGCGAGAGAAAATGACCTACAGGAGCTCTGCATCCTCGACGCTCTTCGTCTTTCCAGGTTCATCATTCCTGAGGATCCCTTTTTAATCCCTACTGCTCTATATTTTTGGAATATGGCTTTTAATTTTTTCCAATTTCGGTGTGGCATGATGGCCCCCACCATTCTTGATATTTGCCATCTTTTAGGGCTTTCACCCCATGGTTCTACTTTTACTCCCAACTACCCGGACCTCCCTGTCAAATTTTCCCTTCCAGCCTTAAACTCTTTTTACAGCGACTTCGTAAAGGCTAAAAATAAAAGGGAAGGCCCCGTGAGAGACAGAGAACTATTCTCCTTCATTTTATACTGGTTGTGCAAATTTCTCTTTTGCACCTCATCTCAGAGGATTATGCCTGAGTTCGCTCCACTTGCGAAGGCACTTGTCTTGAAAAAACATATAGCTCTTGCTCCTTATCTTTTAGGTCATGTTTACAGAGCTTGTTCCCAATTTTGTGAAAAACCTCTTGATGTTAATCAAGGAGGTCCCCTTTGGGTGCTCCAGCTCTGGCTTTTTGCCTATTTCACTGATTTGCACCAAAAATGCCTAAGATTCCTTGTTCAGAACCCTAGCACCTATGGGGAAAAGTATGCTAGGATTGCTCTTTACCCTGCTTCATTTGCTTATTACTTTGCCTTCTTTTACCAACTCCCTATTTCTCCTTCTGCTTCCCCTTTTTTGTCCCTTTGACGCCAATAAAGGACCTGCTTGGCTGCAAACTTTTCTGGCTGATAAAGAGTGCTCCACCTCACCACACAAAGATATGTGGGCTTCAATTTTGTTACCGAGGGAGCTGTTCAATGGCACTTTAAACCCTCAAGGTTATAAATGCATATCTGAGGTGTACTGCCTCTCTCAGTTTGCCAGACAATTTGGGCTCACTCAAGGGATACCTGCTCCACTTTGCAGTCTCTCGAATGTCCACCTTACAGCTAGAGATTTGAGAATATCTAAATCAAAGCTAGAGGCGGCAATACTCAAACTGTTGAAGAAATTGAATGAATTTCAATTTGCCCCCTTTCTCCCATCTGGCTTAGTTTTGAAAAGATTTCAGAACTGGTGGACAGCCAATATGGAAGTACGCCTATCTGCACACCCTCATGACTTGTTAATAGGGTTAGGAGTGCCTTCAAAGGCTAAGCCAGCGATAGTTGAGAACATTCCTCCCTTTTCTGCAGCTACCACAACCTCTCCTGCAGCCTCACCTTCTCCAGCTAGAGTTACCAGAGCTGCTTCAAAGAAAGGTAAGCATTTCTAAGTTCTTCTTCTCTTCAACTCTTTTATTTGTCTCCTCTATATTCACATATTTTGGTGCAGGATCTCCACAAGAAGAATCTCCCAAAAAGCTGAAACTCTAGCTGCTCTCAAGGCCAGACAACAGCAGAAAAAGAAAAGAAAATTGGTACTCACTCCTGAAGAATCTGAATCTCAAAATGAAGAGAGAAAGATTGAGCAAGAGCAAGAAACACCATTACAACGAAAGACAAGAACAAGGGTGACTGCCCCCTCTTCTGATTTGGTCGAAGATCCTAATTCCAAGACAGTTGACAAAGCAATGGAACAGGAGCTTACTTCTAAAGAACTTGATCCCCAAATTGAAGAGAGAGAGGTCGAGAAGGAGCCAGTAGCATCATTGCCAAGAAGGAAGAGAAAGAAAGTGACTGTTCCTGCTACTGACTTGATTGAAGATCCTATCCATGAAGCTGCTGCCAAGGCAGTAGAACAAGAACATTCCAAAGCAATGATTGTCTTTGAGAGGGCTGAGAAAAGACGACAGCAACAATTTCTGAGGGATGAAGTTGCTGCTGCTGAGGCACTACAAAGGGAAGCTGCAAGAAGGCAACAGACTGCTGAACATTACTCTCTTCGCAGCTCTCTCATCAGTGTCAGTGCTTCTGGAACAAGTAATTTCTTTCATTCTTCTACTGTTTTGTCTTATCGAATTTTGACACTAGAGCTTGACCTTACGTCTCTTCCTTTTTGCAGCAACAACTACTGAGGCTATACTTCCAATGAGGACTCCCTCAATTTTAATTGAAGTTGATCAAATGCAGAATGTGAAAGCCATTCAGATAATACTTCTACTTCCTAGGCCCACGTTTCATGTACCCCCTTTGAGCCCTAGCATTCCTTTAACTCTTTCTTTTGGTTTGACTCCATATCTTCCTTATTTGACCCTTGATACTTTTCTTTCGAGCCTTGCTCCCCCTCATTCTTCCAAGGAAATCCCAACTGCTACTCCGTCTATGATGGTAATTGATTTCCCTATTGAGGGTGCTGGTAGCTCTCCAATCCGAGGTTTATCGCCTTTACCTAGCTCCAGCCCTTCTTCACTTGATTCATTGGTGGCTAGGACCATGGAGACTGCTAAAGATGCTCCGTCTATTTCTCCTATCCCCATGCAGTCCTCTGTGCCTTCCACCACAACTCTTTCTGCGCCTCTCATGTCTGTGGATGAGGTTGATGTCTTCGAAGCCAGACTAGTTAGCCTCTTCGACATACCTTCTACCTCTCCAACATTCAATGTTGAAGCTGAGCCATTAATTTTGGCTGACTCCTTACTGGAAATTTTTGAGAGTTCTTCCTCCAGCAGCACGTCTTTTGCACTTTTGATAGACCTGGACACATGCCTGGAACTGTTAATTTCTTTTTTGAGGATTCCCTTCGAGGCTCTGCAAAGGCCTATAATCAGAAATGGGTTCCTCCAATGCTGCAAAGTTGCTGAGCAGTTCGGCATGAATGTTTCAAGTCACCTATCTCAGGCAGCAGCCACTGTCGATTTCTACCTCAACATTTGTCATGCTGCCAAGGCTGCGGATGAGAAACTGGCTAGAGATCAGAGTTTTGTTTCCCAAGTGCATACCGAAGTATCAACTCTGAAAGAACAACACTCCTCTGCCTCCCACTTTCGAGTCCAGCTGCTGGAAAAGAAAGCTCAGCTTGAAGAGGAGCTGGCTGCAGTAAATCAAGCCTTAGTCCGAACTGATACCAAATTGCAAATCACCATCCAAGGACTGGCTGATCGAAAAGAAGACATGGCTGCAGCTATTCAACTATTTTCCTCCTTAACAATAGGAAGTCGGTTGTACAAAAACAATTAAGACATTGTAACGATTTCTGGGCCAATTTGTGGCAAACTGTACTTAATTCTTTATGAAAACCAAATTTTTGTCTATCATTTAAGTAATCTTATGTTCTTGTACTTGGCGTTTTACTTTATTCCTTGTGTTTCCCAAATGGTTGGAAATTAAGGCTTCAAGTATCTACCAATAATCTTTTTGGGATGTATATACCCATTCAAATTTCTCAAATGGTATGCTCCAAAAGGCAGAACTCTATGGATTTGATATGGTCCTTCCCAGTTAGGTGACCACTTGCCAAACTTATGGCTTTTAATTCCTATTGGGAGTATTGTTTTCCATACCAAATCACCTTCATCAAAACCAATGTGCTTGACTTTCTTATTATAATTCTTGGCTGCTTTTTTCTTTTGGAAAAGAATGCTATTTAACGCCAAAATCCTGGCTTTATCTATGTCTTCTAACTCCAAGTACATACTTTGATGGTACTGCTCAGGATCTAACTGATCTTGGCATCTTACCCTCAAAAATTTAACATTAATTTCCACAGGTAAAACTGTATCATGCCCATATACTAAGGCATAAGAAGTGACTCCTGTGCTTGACCTTGGGGAAGTTCTATAAGCCCACAAGACATCCAACAAAAGGTTATGCCAATCTCTGGGAATATCCTCCACAACTTTTTGAATTCCTTTTTTCAAAGACTTGTTGGATGATTTAGCTTGACCATTGGCTTGTGCATAATAGGGTGTGGAATTAACAAGGCTAATTCCAAACTCTGCCACAAAAGACTTCACCATTTTCCCATCGAACACAGTCCCATTATCCACAGTTATGGTTTGTGGGATGCCAAATCTATGGATCAAATCTTTAATGAACCCAATGACCTCTGTTTGGTCTACAGCCTTGTATGGCTTAGCTTCGACCCACTTAGTGAAGTAATCAGTGGCCACTAGTATGAAACAATGATGCTTCGAAGAAGGTGGTTGTATTTTTCCCATCATATCCATGGCCCATCCTTTGAATGGCCAATGCTTCACTACTGCATGTAGGTCAGTTATGGGCACATGCCTTATTGTGCCATGCTTTTGACATGCCTGGCAACCCTTTGCATATTCTATGCAATCTTTAAGGATAGTTGGCCAATAATAGGAATGCCTTCGAAGCAACCATCTCATCTTTACACCAGGCTGATGAGCACCACAGATGCCTTCATGAATCTCAGCCATAGCTGTTAATGCTTCTTTTGGGCCTAAACATTCCAGCAATAAACCATCTCCCCCCATTTTATAGAGAGCATTACCATATATCATGTATTGCATAGACTGTAATTTAACTTTCCTACTGGCCTTCGAAGATGGACCAGCCAAGTACTGCATTATTGGATGCCTCCAATCTTGTTCTTGTAAGTCATTATGATTGACTTCCAAGACCACATTCCTTTTATTCAAAGGTTGTATTAATCTTTGATATGTTATTTGGCTTATGTCCCTTTGGGTATTATCACTTCTCTTGAAGTTCGAAGCTTTCTGAGCTACATCATTAGCTCTATTGTTCAAGAATCTTGGAACATGAGTTACATTTGCTATTTGAAACTGAGAAAGCAGATGTAATGCAACAACATAGAATGGCAAAATACTTATGATTTGACACTTGAAAATCCCTTTCACTTGGTTAACCACCAATTGAGAGTCTCCAAATATGTCAACTGCATGTACTTGCAATCCAATAAGAATCTCTAGTCCCAGTATTAAGGCTTCGTATTCAGCTTGGTTATTGGAACAGGTAGCTTCATCCACTCTGAAACCATGTGTGGTTTCTACTCCTTATGGTGATTTAATTACAATACCAATTCCAGTTAAACCATTGGCTTTCGACCCATCGAACCACATCTGCCATGGCTCAACACTAGCCATACCAAGTTCCATTATCTCTTGGCTCTCTGTTTGAGATGGATGGTCTGCCAGAAAATTGGCTAAAACTTGCCCTTTTACTGCCCTTTGAGGGACATACTCTAGATGAAATTCTGATAAGGCTAGTATCCACTTGCCAATTCTCTTCCTCAACATAGGTCTAGATAACATGTACTTAACCAAATCTGTGGTTGCAATTACCAAGATAGTTGTAGGAAAGAGATAATATCTTAATTTCATTGCAGCAAAATACAAAGCAAGACACAGCTTTTTAATAGCTGAATATTTACATTCACAAGAATTTAAAAACCTACTAAGGTAATAAACAGCTTGCTCCTTGCCTTCTTCATTATCTTGGGCCAAAAAAGCTCCCAATGAATCTTCTGCTGCAGCAATGTACAACTTCAAGGGCTTATCACCCTTTGGTGGCATCAGTATTGGAGGGTTGGCTAAGTAGGCTTTGATACCTTCGAAAGCAATTTGATGCTTTGCTGTCCACACAAATTCCTCTTCATCTTTCAGCCTTAATAAGGAAGAAAATACTTTAGTTTTCCCTGCAGTGTTAGAAATGAACCTTTGAAGAAAGTTAACCTGCCCAAGGAACCTTTGTAATTCTTTCTTACTTGATGGAGGTCTGGCTTCAATGATCGCTTTGGCTTTATTCTGGTCAATCTGTATTCCTTTCTTGTGTACCACATAACCCAAGAAGTTTCCAGATGATACGCCAAAAGCACACTTAAGAGGATTGAGCTTCAATTTGAACTTTCTCATTCTTTCAAAGGCTGCTTCTAAGTGAAACAGATACTCCTCCATAGATTGGGATTTAACTACAATGTCATCAATATAACACTCTAAATACACTCCAATGAGGTCATGAAAGATAGTGTTCATAGCTCTTTGATATGTAGCCCCAGCATTCTTCAGGCCAAATGGCATTTTAACTCATTCGAAGGTGCCAATATTTCTAGGACATCTGAATGCTGTCTTGTGGACATCCTCCTCTGCGATGCAGATCTGGTTATAACCAAAATGCCTATCCATCATTGATAAAACTTGATGCCTTGCTGAACTGTCTACCAACAGATCCACTATAGGTATAGGGTACTTATCTTTTGGAGTTGCTAGATTTAAGTTTCTGAAATCAATGCATACCCTCATTTTACCATTCTTCTTGACTACAGGCACAATATTAGATAGCCATTCAACATACCTGGCTGTCCTAATAAAGCTTGCCTTGAGAAGTCTAAGAATCTCTTCCTTGACTTTCTGAATTACTTCTGGACTCATTCTTCTTGGTTTCTGCTTGTATGGCTTGAAATTAGGCTTCATAGGGAGCCTATGTTCCACTAATGACCTATCCAATCCTAGTAGTTCATTATAAGACCATGCAAAGTAATCTTTGTATTTCTTTAGAACAACCAACAGCTGGTCTCTGTCCAGAACATTCAAACAAGCACTTATATAGGTGGGCTGTTGCATAGAACCTTCTCATAAATTCACTTCTTCTAAGGGGTCTTGTGTCTGAGAACTTATTGAAGCTTTTTCCTTGGTTCCTTCTATCTTTGAAGCAACCTTCTCGCTTTGTTCTGTTCTCTGGTTCTTTAGTTCAACATCTTTGCCCTCCTCCTCATAAACAAAGTCTGTCCATAAGGCATCCTCTTCTTGTATCTCCTGGACTTTTGTTTCAATGTCCAATGCATAGTATTTGCCAAGGGTCAAAACTCTGACCTGTTGCTGCTCCTGTTTGCAGCCAATTATCTTGGCTTCTCTCTCTTGCTCCTATACTTTCTGGACTATTGATTTTACATCCAATGTTGAGAATTTAATTAGAGCCAACGACTTGGCTTCTTGTTCTTCATCTCTTTGCCTATAACCAGGCATCATTGTCATCCTTAACGACAATCTTTTCATCAGTACTCTCTTGGACTAAGTGCTTCAGGTGTGTCATGTCCTCATCAGCCATCACTTCGGCTGAGCCATCAGCTTTCCTTAATATACTGAGTGGAGTTACTCCCTCAATATACAACTTGGCCTCTGCAAAGTCTGCACAGGCTATGAAAGGTTGAGGATCTGCATCAATTTCCTCCATCTCTCCATTGCCTAAGGCCATTATAATTTTCTGATACAAAGAGGAAGACACACATTTGTTAGTGTGGATCCAATCTCTCCCAAGTAAAGCATTGTATTTAGCATTACTGTCGATTATGAAGAATGCTGTCATACAGTCCCTGGTTCCCACACTCAAGTTAATGGGTAGAATCCCCTGAGCCATCTGTTTGTCTCCAGCAAAACTAGCGATGGTTGTGCTGGTTGGGATCAACCTAGGATTCTTTTTCCCTAGTTTCTTCAAAGAAGATTTCGGTAGTAAGTTCACTGCTGCCCCATTGTCTATCAGGACACGGTTCAGTTGTATCCCATCGAAGAAAGCCTTGATGTGCAACGGCTTGACATGTTGTGTCATAGAATTCGAAGGATACTCAAAAGGATACGAGAGGTTAATGCTCACCTCTTCTTTACTCTCATATTCAGTTTCCATTGGGGTAGCCATCCCAGGATCATCTTGTACCATACTTACTTGTGAGTCTTCACTAGAGACAGGAATAGGATCCATGTCTTGGTCATCTTGGTCCTTATTTCCAGCCTGGAACTCATGGGGCAGTATGTGTACCATATTGATCGACATCGAGGAAATGAACCAAATTGATGGTCATTGTACCGCTTCCTCTCTTGGCCACCTTGTTCGATTACTTGGCAGAAGATCCTCCATCTTGACTGTACTTCGATGTTAACAGATTCCTTCGAAGGATCTTTCTCGACTGGTTTTTCAACCAAAAATGTTTGCTCAGCCATGAAGGCTTCGAACATTTCTTCCTCCATCATTTCTTTCTTCTGGCTTGTGCCAATCTGTTCTTCTGTCTTGCTATCACTCTCCATCAGAGCTTTCTCTAGTCCTGTTAAGCTAGACTTCTCTCTGGCTTTTAGTTCAGAATGAACCTTAGCCAATTGTTCTCTGTTGTAACCCACTTTGCTTTGTAGAGTTGGCTTTGGAGTATGGTCTGACTTTGGAGTCTTCTTTCCTTCTGTCTGGACCAATGAAGAGCTCTCTCCGTTTTCTTTCATATCATTCTGGTACTGAGTGTACCTGCACTGAATCTTTCTCCTTTGTGATCTTGAAATGACTGGGACCATATCTGGTTCCTTTGTCTTCGGGTGTTTAAGCAATACCCAATTGTTCGGAGCCACCAAAGGAGGCTTGACCATCCTGCCTTGGATTCCAACATCTCTCCGAGCAGGCACTTCCCTAGGTTTGTTTTGCATTACAAACTAGTCTGGGACTCCAGGTACTCACGAACTTGTTGACTCAGATGTTGAACTGCTTTTTTCTACCTTCGAAGCTACTTTCGAACCTGGCTGTGAAGGTAAGGGTTTGGCTCTGACCTCATGTTTTGAGCCTGATTCAGACCTTCGATGAAGGTAGCCACTTTCTGTCTTGCGTGAGGCTGGTCTAGGGGGCCAATCTCTAGCTTTGATCCCATGAACTGAGCCTCTCTCCAGTCTTCTTTCAGAATGATTGCTCACAATTCTGTAATAGTTAGGTGGCCTGGATTCATATAAGGGCCTCTTGCCTTTAGCATGCATTTTGTCCATTGCAGGCTCAACCACTGGTGGTCGCTGCCTATCACTAGCCGGATACGGCCTTTTGTTGTAAGCGTTGGTTGATTTAGGACGTCTCTGAACATCCCTGTAGTATTGCTTCCCATCAATTGGAAGCCCCTTCAACCATTTATAACTCAGTCTACACCTGGGACACATCCTCTGCATTACAGCTGCTTCCAAGGAATCATCATCCAGTGCTTCTTCATCAGAGTGTTCCCTCTGGTGTGAGAAACCTTGTCCAATAATTGGTGGGTTTCTAGTGTCCTTCTTGATGGTTGTCTGGTTAGCAACATGCATCTGCACATTGACTTCTTCCAATTCTGTCAAGGACAAGTTCTGGAAGTCTGACGTAATGACATTGGATGTCGCCTCTCCAACTTCTGGAAATGGATTAGTGTCGATCCCCATGGCCTTTTCTGTTTTGGTTGGGAACCTCAAACTTCCTTTCCGAATTTGTTCTTGGATCCTGTCTAGAAAAACAATGCAGTTTTTAGTTGAGTGAGACCAAGAGTTATGCCATTTACAATATATTTTTCCCTTAAGTTCATCTGGAGATGGTAGTTTTACTCCTTTAGGTAACTTAAGGAAGTTGGCCGCAAGCAAATGATCAAAAATGTCATCTGCTTTTGTTAAATCGAAAGAGTACTTTCTGTGAAAGTCTTTCTTTTTAAACTGCTGGTCAATTGTTGTATCCTTATGAATTAATGCTTCACAGATTACAGGTTCTTTGCCCACAATCTCTGCTGCATTGATCTCATAATTTGGATCTCTATAATATGTCTTGTACGAGGCATTATTTCGATCTTGTTCCTCCTCTAGTAATGCTTCATATCGAGACACCTTATAGGTTAATTCGACCAAATCTCTGAATTCAGTTGAGTCAAACTTCTTTCGAAGCCTGAACTCTAAACCGTTTTGAGCCAATCTTACGAATTCTGGCTCTGGTAGGAATGACTCTACTTTTATTTCGAGCCCTTTTAAATCTAGCAATAAACTGAGTAGCCTTCTTTTCAGGACTTTGACTCAATCTAGCCAAGTCTGCCATAGAAACCTCTGGCTCCGACTGGAAGAATTGGGCATGAAATGCCTCTTCCATTTGTTGCCAATTTTGAATAGAACCAGGTGTAAGGTTGATGTACCATGCAAACGCTCCCCCAGTTAGAGAATTTGGGAATAATCTTAGTTTCATATAGTCATGATTAGTAAATTCACCGCATTGAGCAGCAAACCTAGCAATATACTCTATTATTGATTGATTCCTAGTCCCATAGAAAAGCGTAAAATCTGGTATCCTGAACCCCCTTGGGTATTCATGTACCCTATCTACCCATTCTGGGTATGGTTTTCTGTATACAGGAGTTTAGACCCCCCGAGCCATCGGTCCACATATCTCCCTACCAATATCAGCAATTTGGTCCCTAGGGACCATATTTTGTGCCTGCTGAACCACTACTGGAGGGACAAACACAGGATTTGGTGGACAAACTTGTGCTTGCGGTCCTCTTGGTCCATAAGGTGGTACATTTGGGACTGGTTGCCCCTGTGGTGCAAGTTGCTGTTGGGGGTGTGGGTAACCCCTTTGAGCCTGTCCTGCGAAAGGACCTACGAAAGGTGCTGGAACAGGTGTTGTGTTCCTTCCATTTGCAGGCCAACCTTCCAACCCCCCGGGTATAAATTCGAATAAGGGATTATTATACCCCCTAGTGCCAGGTATGGCTTCGAACATGGGACTTGTAACCATTCTTATGCCAGTTTCTTGTACTTGACCAGATCTACCAACTTGTGTGGTTTCATTGTTGAGTACTGAGGCATTTTGGCCTACTATCGGCCTCGAAATGGGTTCATACCAAGACTGAGGTGATGGTCTTTCATAGTTCTGGTTACTAGTTTGACCATTAGAATGTCCATTAACTTGCATAGGCTGTTTGTCTCTAGCCAATCTTTGCTGAGGGACATTTAAAACTTCCTCTGTGTGTCTTGTGTTTGTTGGTTGGTGGTTATTCATTCGATCCAAAAAGGATGTTGCCCACCTTTCCATTGTGTTCATTAATTGTTGTCCCATAGCATCTACTAGGCCATCCCATGGATTGGTTGGCTGAGTAGATGGAACAATGGATGGTCCAATTCCTTGGTTTCGTCCAATATTATGAACATATGGTTCTTGTCCCGAAGTACTGGTCTGTTCGACCATAGGTTCTGATAACATGGGAGTTTCCACAGGATGTGTTACCACATTATCCTCTGGATTAGGTATTTCTACCTCTCATTCTATGCCTTCTTCCAAGCGTTCATTTTCTCCTTGTCGTCTTCGTCTAGCCATTTTAACAAGTCCCATCGAGCGTGCCAAAAATATATGTTGCCTTTTTTGGCTTTCGAAGGGTATTTTTGTAAATGCGAGCATGCCAGCAAGGATCAATCAGTCCTTACAGAAATATAATTGCCAACCAATTATCAGACGATTGTGTTTTAGTTCTTTCAGCCTCAATGAAGAGGACTTTTACTGGTGGCTTGAGTTAGGAGAAATTAAGCAAAATAACAGTGAAATGAGGAACAGCTGAAGTATTTCATTAAAATGAAAACTTACAATGATCCAAACTCAGCCTCGTAGACGTTTACAATGACGATCTACTTGGAACTACTCCTATGAACGAAGTACAGTGCAGGAATTTAAAGTACAGGAATGTAAAGAACAGGTATTTAAAGTGCAGGAAAGGTAAAGATTGGAAATGTAAAACTGAAAAGGAAAATATGAAGTAAATGACTGGTTTCTTGGATCTGAGTCTGGGGGCTTTTTCTGAGGGCTTCCCTACTATTTATACTTATCAAGAATGACCTTCGAACTGCACTTCAAATCGTCGAACTGCTCCTCTATGATCGTTGATCATGCTGCCTTATAAGTAGTTTTACCACGCCATTACTTACAGTTAGGTTTCCCTCCTATATTTGAATTTGAATATGGGTAACCGTTGAAGCCACATCACCTTGCATCTCGTTACTGATCCAATGCTACTCAGATCTTGTGAGAACCATTATTAACTGCCACGTGCACGATCAAGATCGAAGGCTTGAATAGTCTTCCTATATTACCCTTATTCTGCCACGTGTCAAATCGTAACTGGCTTTTACAAAATATGTAGCCAATAGTCTGTAAGAGAGAAAGTAAAGTAAGAAAGCATGTTTTTGGTTCGCCATTTCGTAGATTTGCAGTTTCATCATTTTTTTAAAAATCTTCATTGCCTTTATGGTTACGTATGTATATGTATGTATATTTGTTCTTTTATTCTTTCTTTTAATATTTGACTTTTGTATATTTGTTTTGATTTTATTAGACATATTTGTTCGGCTGACTAATAAGTGTTTTGGGAATTTCATAAAAAGTTGGGTGTGTTTGGTAACGTTTACGTTTTCAGTTTATATTTATAAAAATTTTATAAATTGATTTTTGTTTATTTTTTGTTTATTTTTAGAAAAATATAAATTACAAACGCGTTTGGTAATTGACAAAATGTTTAAAAAATTTTAAAAATATAAAAAAGAGTAAGAAATGGCAAGTGGTGGCAGAAGACGGTGGTAGAAAGTGGTGGTGGTGGTGGTGGTGGTGGGTGGGTGGGTGGGTGTGGTGGTGCAGGTGCCAGTGGGTGGTGGTGGTGGGTGTGGTGGTGGTGGGTGGTGAAGTGGGTGGTGGTGGTGGTGGTGGCAGGTGGTGGTGGCGTGGGTGGGTGGCGGTGGTGGCAGTGGTGGATGGTGGTGGGTGGTGGGTGATGGTGGCGGTGGCAGTGGGTGGTGGGTGGTGGTGGCGGTGGAGGTGGTGGTGGTGGTGGTGGTGGCAAGGGTGGTGTGGTGGTGGCGAGTGGTGGTGGTGGTGTGGTGGGTGGTGGGTGGTGGTGGCGGTGGTGGGTGGTGGTGGTGGGTGGTGAGTGGTGGTGGGGGGTGGGTGGTGGCAGAAGACGGTGGTGGAAAATGGTGGTGGGTGGTGGCTAGTATTGGGTGGTAAAAAAAAAAAAAAAACTGAAAACTCAAAATGGAAACACATTTTTTGTGTTTTCATTTTTTGGCCAAATTTATAAACTGAGACCACTGATTTATAAATCAAAAAGTTTACCAAATAAGTTTTTATTTGAGTTTTTAAAATTTTTGTAAATATAAACAAAAAACTGAAGATGTGTTACCAAACGGCACCAGTTTTTCAATGTTTTAGTTTTTTTAATCAAAAAAATCATAAAAAAGTCATAAAAAGTTAATTTTTTTGGTCAAAAAAGTCACAAAAAGCCAAAAGAATAAAAATAAAAATCAAATTTTAACCAACTTTCCAAATCAATGTTAAGTGATAAAATGGACTATTAGTGAGGTACATCCATAAATTTTGGCTGACAAATGATGGGCTGGATTGATAGTCTAAAAAGATTAATAATCCTATACAACAATTGGATTAATATACCTGTAGATAAGATTACCAACGAGTTGAGTCGAGTCAAGTTTTTAAATGTTTAAGCTCGTTTATTAAGAATTAGTTGAGTTCGAACTAAAGATGAGCTCTAGTTGAGCTTAAAAAATTGAGCTCAAACTCGGCTCGTCAAATATTTTTTGAACTCGAGCTCGACTCGAACTCGCTCGATTACATAAATGAGTTGAGTTCGAACCCGTGCTCGAGCTTGAAAAAAAATTAAATTTAAATTAATTTACTTGTTAAGATAAAAAAATTCAAAATTATGAGTAAAATATATAATAATACTTGTATTAATAATAAATTTCACAATTAAATATATAAATTTACACAAATACCAAACATAAATAAAAAATTAAAATAGATTATTGAAAATTTATTTAATATAATATTAAAAAAATATTAATTTATTTACTTTTATATTCATGACCCTGATCGAGCTGAACTTGAGACTATTTGAACTCGGCTCGATTAATACATACGTTTAAAAATCGAGCTCAAGTTCGAGTTCGTTCATTCAATAAACGAATCGAGCTTAAACAAATTGAGCTCAAACTATCCATAAACAGTTCAATTCATTTACAATTTTACTTGCAGAGGTATCAAACTCAAAAATTAGTCCAAAGATTGTTGGTGGAGACGGTATGAAATTACATACATTCCCCCTCCTCTTCAAACCTTTATCAAATCATTATCAGCACGAAATGGCAAAAAAAAAAAAGAAAAAAAGAAAAAAAAAAAAGAGTTGGGGGGCATTTGTGTATGGGGAAAGACACCCCACGTGGTGGGTTGTCTCCCATTTTTATTTTTTTATTATATATATATATTTTGTAATTATTCTAACATTAGTTAGTTTAAGGACATTTATGTAATTTTATATATTAATCTTATTATAAATAAATACTCTTTATCTTTCATTTTTAAATTAATACCATCACATTATTAATCTCTTTATTCATTTTCGTCATACTTATAAACATGGCCTTTTATTTTTATTTTTATGTGTGTGTTCAAATTGCAATATGATAGGTATTATCTGTGTGTATATGTGTGAAGAGATCTAGAGTTCATTATCAGATCGGATCTGATCTTTAAAAAAAAAAAGATTGAACATATATATAAAAAAAAGATTGAACAAATCTAATCTGATCTGAAAAAAAGGTTATTCAAAAAAAAAAAGATTTCAATAGATCAGATTTGTTTAAAAAATTGAATAGATAATTTTTTTTTTCAATATCTATAATTTTACACAAATAAAATTTAAATAGATTGTAATTTAACAGAAAGGTGTTAAATTCGGAAGATAACAAAAAAAATTCAACAGACAGTTTTTTTAGCAGCTATACATAAAAAATTTAAACAAATAGTCAAAAAAAAAATAAATATCTGAACAAATAGTCAAAAAATTAAACAAATAAACAAATATTTAAATAGATAGTAAAAAAAATTAAATAGATACTTAAAAAAATTCAACAGATAGATAAGGGGTAAAATTAGAAATAAATTGTTCTCCAAAACAACAAAATGACTTCTCACTAAATTATTTCACAAATGATGAATCTCTCACCAATAAAAAATAGCAACTATACCTAATGCCTTAGACAATTGCTATATTGGACTTTTTAACAATTCATTTTTTTTTATGCTAAATTAAAAATTTCAAATAAGGTATAGTTGTAATTTCTAATATTGTAGGGGCAATTCATTTTTTAAACAAATCTTAGGGGTGTATTTGTAATTTATCTAAAAATAAGAAAGATGCTAAATGCCCCTACATTTTTCCTTTAGACCCCCACTTCTTCTATATTTTTTTTAATTACAATTTTACCCTAACATCAATTTCTATTTTTGAACCCATGTCTATTTTTCCAACCCTAATCCTACCTTCATCTCCACTTCGGCTGGCAATCTCCCCGCCATCACCAGATTCGACCACCTTTCATCCCACCATTACTTCCCTCTCATCTTCACCCCCACCAGCAATCCTCATTTTTTTTCCCTCATTCTCTTCATATTTTCATCTTTACCATCACTGCTCACCACTACTGTTGACCACATCTTCGCGAAACCCTATCTGCCAAACCCTATCCGCCATGAGAGAGAGAGAGAGATCAAGAGAGAGAGAGAGAGAGAGAGAGAGAGAGGCGACCTAGATCGGAGAGAAGTGGTGGTTGTAGGTCTAGTTTAGGATGAGTCAGTGACGACGGAAAAGTTGTCGACTAGGGGTTGTGATGGTAGGGAAGGTGATAGGCCAATAAGGACGATGGCGATGATAACAGTGAGTGGAGAAGAAGAAGAGAAGAGAAGGACGGCAATGATGGCAACATGAGGTTGTGCAAATGGCAACGATAGGTTGGAGAATGGATGGCGACAACGAATTGGTCACCAGAGGAGGGTGTGGCTAGAACTACCAATGGTTGGGTTTAGAGGGTGGGTTGGGTTAGGTTAGGAAATGGTATAGTTGAAATTAAGGTTCAAAGAGAAAAGGAAAGGGATTCATTTAATTAGGTGGAGGTTCAAAGAAGTGGGAGGACCAAAAAAATTAAGTAGGTGCTAATAGCAACCCTCAAAAATAAAAGATTCATGTTTCATAACTAATGAAGAATCTTTGTATAGTTATGAAAAACTCATCATCCAAATTAGTTCCACCTAATACAAAAGAAAATGACAAAATGAAAAAATTAAAATACAAGCCACCAATGATAAATAATACCAAACAAACCTGCAAAATGGAAAAAATGAAAATCAAGCCTCAAGCGACTCTTATTAATATAGAAATATATATTTGCTTTCAATATCAAGAACAAGTTTGTTCTAGCTCTTGTACAGTTATACCGAGAGCTTCTATTTCTACTGGGGTTGAGTATAGGGTCATTCGATTCGCGAAAATCGTTCAATTCAATCCGATCTGTGTATGTGCGGGCATTTTCAAACTTGCAGTAGGGTCAGATGCATACTTACCCACACTTACACTTTTTTTTTTTATAAAATTATGGACAATCTTAACCTTCCATATTAGTAGATATATAATATATATATATTATATACTCACAGTTGCTGTGTATACATATATATACATACATAATATATAATGGCCTTGTTTAGCAAAGGCTAAAATTTGACTTTTTAGGCTAAAATCCACAAAAGAAAAAATATGTTAAAATAGTTAATAAGACAAAATGTCACATCAAATTCATAATCATTTTATTTTTTTTCTTACAAACATCACATCCAACTACAAAAATCTAACCATTTTTTTAAATACAAAAGTTTTAGCCTACTAAAATAGTCAACTTCACAAACAAGGCCAATGTATATTTCTAGTAAATTGAACTTTTTTTTATTTATATAAGTAAATGAATTTTTTTTTTTTTAAAGTATGGATTATCAATTTCTAAATCTCTGAGATTAAAATATTATGAATAAAAATTGATTAAAAAAATGATTTTATATTAAGAAATATGTGATTTTATGGCCTAAAAGAATATTTAGAAAATGAGGAGAAAATGCTCAAAATAAATATTTAGAAAATGGGGAAAAATAGGTCCAAATTTTTTTTTAAAGAAAAAAGTTTAATTCGCAAATCATCCGCAATCGCCCACACATCAGCGAACCCCATCTGCACAACCCTCAACCCGTATTGCAGGCGGTTGTGGGTTCAATTTTGCTCAAAGCACAAACATGTGGACGAGTCCGAATCATAAATCAAATCATTAAAAACCGATCCGCGAGCACAACAAACAGAGTGATTATTTTTTCTTGGGTAAATTATAATTTAACCCCCTGTGGTTGTTCTAAAAAACACGGAGCCCCCTTATTGTTTCATTTGTCACACTTAAACCCCCTATACTTCATACCAAAGTGTAATATTCAATGGAATTATTTGTTTAAATCGAGCGTGTGTTGCACGACTATGAATGGTGAGTGAAGCAATTTTTCCCGCCTAAAAAAATATGGCAAATGATCAAAACACCCTTATTGCCATATATATACAAAAATCAAGACCTAAACAACATAGAACCCTAGACTGAAATTTGCCCAGATTTTCTGAAAGCTGCCCAGATTTTCCCAAAGTTGAAGATTTTGAAGATTATTGTTGGATGGCTTCTTCATTTTTGTCCGAAAATGAACAGTCAAGGACAAATGCTCCAAGACTATGTTATTATGGAGAGAGATCCCCTGTGAAGACTTCAATGACATCTAGAAATATGGGTAGAAGGTTTTATGGTTGTGCAAGATATGGGGTAAGCTAAACTTAATTTTTATTTATTTATTTTTTGTTCAAAAAAAAGATTGAATTTTGTTTGAAAGGGAATTTATGGATTCATATTTTTTTGTTATAGGTTGATGCAACTTGTGGCTACTTTGAATGAATTAATCCACCTATGTGCCAACATGGGAGAGTGGTGTTGCCAAAGATGGTTACAAAGATGAATCGGTTGGAGAAAGAACTAGTAAGAAGTCGTAAAAGGGAGAAAATGTTTTGTAGAGCTCTGTTTGGGACATGAGTTTTTTTTTCTTTACAATAACAATGTTGTGGGTGAAGTTAGCTAGAGGGAAGAAAAATGGATTGTTATTGGGCCATAGAGTTTGAGAGATGAAAAATATAGTGAAGGTAAAAAATGAAGGTGTACAATGGTCTGTGAAGCAATTGTAATGAAAAAATGTTTTGGGTCATGAAATGTAAGCATCTAATGAACCAAAAAAATGCAATAAAATTGTTGATTACATCTTCTAAGAACATTAAAGAATAGAAACATGTTGGTTCCCATTGTTCCCCTATTTGAAACATGCTTCATTTGCTTCATAAAAAACAATTTCAGCAAGTAAACTTATGGATTAATAAAGGTACACAAACAAACAATAAGGTACACAAACAACAAACAATAAGGTACACAATACTATTTGAACAAGTAAACCTGTGGACAAACAGCACAAACAATGTGTAAATATCAACTCAAAATTGTATAATTCAACTCACATTATTTTAATACAAGCCATAATTTAACCCACTGAGCTTCTCAAAACATAGTAAACTAAGATACTATTGTTTACAAGCCAGTTGCAAATTCAAAAACAAATTGGTACAACCTACTTAATGATTCACCAAGTTAAAAAGTACGCAAAATACAACAAAAGTGGCCTCAAAACACAAAAAGAGATGCCTAGTCCATCATGCTTTCCCTTTGCCTTTGTCAGTTTGCCTCTGAGTTGTAGCTTTTGCAAACCCACCTCCTCCTCTATCTCTTGTTATTAAGCTACCTCCCAATGTAGATCTGGACAAACCTTGCCACCTCCAACTGGCCCGTTCCTTTTCTTTGCCATAACTAGTGGACTGCAACACACACAAGTATGCAATTACATTTTGTGGTATACTATAAAAGCAAATGAAGTTTTTTGAAGAATAGAGTTTACCTGAGATGAAGATGCTAGTTGCAGCTGGTTACTTCTTTTTTGCTTAAAAAGCTTGGACTTGGGATGGACAGGACCCTTACATGACCTCTGGTTTTGACCTTTCTGAAGGCATCTAACATAAACAATGAACCTATTCTGCCTTGAAACTCTGAAAGAGTTTTTTGGCTCATCTATACTATTTTTTTTTCTCATTTTTGGTGGTCTTCTAGGCTGTTTTTTGTACAATGGAGGAGCCACTGTTGACAATCCTGTTTCAACCCAATCATGCTGGCCTTGAATAGGGTGAATCATTAAGTTATATGCTACAAGATAATGGTACTTATTGTAATAAGGGTGCACATAGTCCTTTGGCTCTCTCTTTGAACATATATGGAACTTATTGCATGTTTGCAAGGTATTCCAGTCAAATCCCACATCCTACAACTACATTTTCTTTCCTCAAAATCAACAATATGTGTGGTATCACCACAATCTACTTTAATTTTTCTTTTACCACAATAGGTTGCAAAACAATTCCTAGCTTGCACCTTTAGTGCTTCCAAATCTTTGACAATGTTGGGACAAATTCCACTAGTGTTTTTTTTCCATCCATTCCTTCTTAATTTGGATCCTGTGCATTACCCTCCTTTAAATCCATTCAAGCATGCTGATTATGGGTTTGTCCCTAGCTTCCAAGATGTTGTTATTGAATGACTCACCCATGTTGTTGACCAATGTATCATACCTACTTCTTGGGCTGAAATGGGATCTAGTCCATAAAGTATGATCTATCTTCCTTAGCCACTTGTATGCTTTCTCTTCTGGATCCATTTCCTTTAACTTGCTCATGTGAAATTCAAATTCCCTCACAGTCCTAGCTATAGTTGCGTTCCATAATAGGTCTCTTAATTTAATCCCTTTGAACTTTGCTATGAAATTTGAGTAAATATGCCTCATATAGAACCTATGTTCCATATTCGGCATTACCTCCTCAAATGCAGGTATCAACCCCTTTTGTCTGTTAGAAATGAAGACCCAACCCATGTCATTAGCACTACCAATATCATCCATGAGTTCCCTTAAAAACCACACCCGGGAATCTTTACTTTCTGCCTCAACAACTGCCTATGAAATTGGAAAATAGTTATTGTTCCCATCCATTCCAAGAGCACATAATAATTGTCCACCATAGATTCCTTTCAAATGACACCCATCCAATCCTATAATGGGCCTGCATACTCCAACAAATCCTATTCTAAAAGCTACAAACCCAACATATAACCTCTAGAAAACTGGAGGCAATCCTAAGTTGGGCCTAAGCATGTCTTCATTGGGCCTATCCACCACTACTTGCATTACACTGTTAGGATTATGCAGCCTCACTGTTTCACAATAATCATATACCTTTGCATATTGGACCTTTTGATCCCCTTCAATAACTTCTCTTACTTTCTTTTTAGCCCTATACAATTGAGGCCTACTAACATCAACCATTAACTCCCTCCAAACTATATTTTGCATAGGCCTAACTTTGATGTTAGGGTCATCCCTTAACTTGTCCATATACTTGTGGGCCAAGTAAGTTGAGTTCACCAAGTGATTATTATATGGCCTTCCACATACATGCTTTGGCTAGAATGATTTTATCTGAAAAGTTCTCTGACCTTGCATGGGAGAAGCATGCAATCTCCATCCACATCTATGCTTGCACACTATAGTAATCCTAGAGTTATCATTCTATATGTACTTTATGACATAATCATGTTGGATATTCCACTTTTTCGTTGCCTTTCTAAAAATTTAAGGGGTGGCAAACTTCATTCCAAGTTTGAGTTGTGGCTTTTTCATATCTACTTCGTCAATGAACTCAGGATAGTTATCTTCACATTCCTTATCTGAAGAGTTATGTACACTGTGTAAATCTTCATCCTTAGGATCAGAATACCACCCTTCATCTGCCTTTTGATCACATGAAGGAGGTTGCCTCTTTCTTTTCTTTACAGTCTCCCTTGGTGAGAAAATATCATCATCTTTTAGCCCCTCTAAACCCTCATTCAACCAGCTAAGTTCATCATTTTCATAGTCTTCATCTTCTGAACCACTATGATCATACCCATTATTAATGTAATCAGGATCATCATTATCTTCTTCATCCCAAGCTCTATTATCCATTTCCTCATCTCTGACATCTTCATCTGCTGTTCCTTTATTCCCATCTCCATTATGTATTTCCTCATCACCTACAACTTGCATTCCATCTCCACAATCCATTTCTTCTTCACTTATATTTTCCATCTCATGCCAAGTTAGTGCTTGCTTAGCAGGAATTGGTACTCTTGAGGGTACCAAATGTTTCCCTTTTGGACTTACCACTTGTAATGGTTCCTGACCCTTCTCCACAAATAATTGAATCACATCTAAACCTTTATAATCACATATCATGGTATATACATCAACATCTTCTTCAATTATTGTCAATCCATTATCCAAAGTTTTTCCAGGTTTCCTATACCACAAAATAAAAGTACTATAGACATCTATTTTCATCTCCCTCAAGATAGTATGAATCTAAAAAAAAGATAGTTTGTTAGGATCAACATCCTGTATATATATATTCCACTTTTCCTTATTTATAACCAATATTAGGAGGCTTACTAAAGTACCCATTATAGTTAATCTCAAAAATTATTATTTTTTACCTCACTACAGAAAACAACAAAACTTCACAATATTACATTACAAAACTCAAAGTCATTGGCACCACATAACAAAAATCATAATCCTTAGACCACGCTATTTAATTAATATTTGATTATTAATTCAATTCCTCAATACTTAATTCAAATCCCCTTGGGGCCACTACAAAATATACCCCACCTTCACCAAAATTCAAAAACATTACACCAATACAAGCATGACATGCATGAAAAATTACAAAATCTGTAAACAGAAACAGAATATATGAATACAGCTATGAATAGAATATATGAACATAATACCCCATCTGAAAAGTCAACATCATAAAAAAACCCAAAGTTAACATCATAAAAACATACATGTTGTTTGTGAACCTCTATACCCCATCCCACCCCATTTTAACCAACATCCCAAAAAAATAAAGTAATAAAAGGCTTGAATACAAAAAACTAAAGTATACAAAAACAAGTATGTGAATAAAAAATATCCAAAGTTAACATCATAAAAAAAATACCCATTATTTATGAAGCTATACCCCACCTCGCCCCACTTTAACCACAATCCCCAAAATTTAAAGCAATACGGGCATACCATGCATAAAACATTACAAATTTTGTAAATTGAAGTCAACACACACTCAGTTATGAATCAAAATTAGGGAAAATCTACATCTAACGATCAAAATAAATTAGAGTAAACAACACATGCCTAAACTAGTAATGGCGTTCGCAATATGATGGTAAAAATGATGATGAAACCCTAGTTCAATCCAATTAACCACAGCGAGAGAGAAGATAGAGATGCAAATATTGGTATTAGTCAATTGAAATGAAATGACTGAAGGATGTAAAATATCTAAGGGCATTTATGACTTTTTACAACTTCTGTTACGTCCGTCAAATATTGCACTCTGGTAATGAAGCTATAGGGGGCTTTATGTTTTTGAGGCAAACCATGTGGGGTTAAATTATAATTTACCTTTTTTTCTTTGTGCACACGGTGAAAACCAAACCCCAAACCAAACCTTCTCTCTCTCTCTCTTTCTCTCTTTTTCATCTCCGACTGCCATCCTCCACTCCGCCCCCTTTTCCTACTTTCTTTGCCGATCAGATCTGCATCTTTGATGGCCAATCCCACTACGTTGTCTCAAATCATCTTATCCTTGCATAGACTCGCCGATCTAAGTTAGATCTGACCAGATTTTCGTCGTGTTCGACGACTGTGATGATCCGCTGCAAATCCACTGCCGTTTTTATCGCTGCCGCTGAACACCGTCATCTAGTGGTGAGGTGGGAGTCTACCATTGTCTTAGATTTGTAGTCTCTTACCTCATAAATTCTCTTTCTACCATGATCTCTTAGATCCACAGGTCAAAAGGGGTCTTCTGAAACACTTTTTTTTTTTTCTTTTCGATTTCGAAAGGTTGTTGGAGAGCTTCATTGTATAACTCCTACTCGTAGAGAAGCAAATGTTGAAGTTATATAAAGAGAGAAAGTGAAGTGAGAGAGAGTTTTTGGTCTGCCATTTCTTAGATTTGCAGTTTCATCATATTTTTTTTTAATCTTAATTGTAAAATGGATTTTCTCAGTACGCAACCTACTTTTATCTTTTGCTATTGTAAATTTCTTGAGAAAACATCTATGATAGAAAGTTAACTCCTTTTTTGCATTTCTGATTAATATTTTTATCAAGTTTTGTATATATGTGTTGGCTTTTTTGTAAATGCGAGCATGCCAGCAAGGATCAATCAGTCCTTACAGAAATTATAATTGCCAACCAATTATCAGACGATTGTGTTTTAGTTCTTTCAGCCTCAAAGAAGAGGACTTTTACTGGTGGCTTGACTTAGGGGAAATTAAGCAAAATAACAGATAAATGACGAGCAATTGAAGTATTTCATTAAGATGAAAACTTACAATGATCCAAACTCAGCCTCGTAGAGGTTTACAGCGACAATTTACTTGAAACTACTCCTATGAACAAAGTACAGTGCAGGAATTTAAAGTGCAGGAAATATAAAGAACAGGTATTTAAAGTGCAGGAAATGTAAAGACTGGAAATGTAAAACTGGAAAAGAAAATATGAAGTAAATGACTGGTTTGTTAGATCTGAGTCTGGAGGTTTTTTCTGAGGGCTTCCTTGCTATTTATACTTGTCAAGGATGACCTTCGAACTGCACTTCAGACCGTCGAACTGCTCCTCCATGATCGCTGACCATGTTGCCTTATAAGTAGTTCCACTACACCATCATTTGCAGTTAGGCTTCCCTTCTATATTTGAATTTGAATGTGAGTAACCGTTGAAGTCACGTCATCTTGCATCTCTTTACTGATCCAATGCTATTCAGATCACGTGAGAACCAATATTAACTGCCACGTGTACGATCAGGATCAAAGACTTGACTAGTCTTCCTATATTACTCTTACTTTGCCACGTGTCGAATTGTGATTGGCTTTTACAAAATATGTAGCTAACATTACCCCCCCGCACTAATATGCCCAATACTTGGTGATATTAGTGGATCAAAGCTCTTTTCCCGCTTTTTTTAGAACGTGCATGGGGTCTAAATTCTGGAAATGCAACCATCATTTATTGATGATCATTTGCATTAATTCACTTTCAATCTTGTGAACGCCCCAATACCTTAGCACTCGCACAGACTAATACTCCTTCTATGGCCGAATCAACTTTATCCTCCATTGATCAAGCACACGAAGAGTTATATGATGATGCTGTTCCTCCTCGAAAGAATTTTCATGCATTAATTAGCCACCTTTATCCACCTTTCTATATTCAGGTCATGGATGCCTTTACAAATTATCGACCTTTGGATTACGAACACATTGCTCTTAATCTTTCGATTGAGAAACTTGCGAATATAGATACAAGAAGTTCCTCCTCTGACTCACTCTTGTGCTTCGAACAAACTACTCCCAAATCTTTGATTCAGAAAGTTGCAAATATGGACTTGGGAAACTCTTCTTCACAAACCTCTGCATGGGATGAAGCTGTAACTTCTTCATCTTCTGGGGTTTCTGGCTGGACAAGTTGGTCAACTCCTGAGACTTATGATTTAGGGAATGAATCAACCATCATTTTGTTGAGTTCACTGACCCTTTGGAGTTCCTTTCTACGCTCGAAGTTCAGTGGTCTACCCCTACGTGCCCATTGACCATCGACGTAGTTTGGAGGAGAATCTGCTTGTGGCATGGTATATATCTTCCATGCCCACAACGACAGTGCTTGTTGCCCAACGCCCAAAAGAGGCACAAGGGTACAACCCATCATTCTTAGCCCAGAAGGCGAAGATTTGTTCTTCTGACTGGCTTGATTATATTAATGCCTTTGTTCCTTCCACCCCCGTGCCATCTCCCATAATAGAAACATCCACACCTTTTTCTCCATCTTCTGAAGCAGAAGCATCTACACCTTCTCTTCCACCAACTCTTTGCTGGGCAGAGAAACTGAGGCTTGCCCTCCCCATGAATGAAGTCTTTCCACCTTACAAACCTCCTCCATCCGCTACTCCAGCTGAGCGGAAACAAGCTCAACTTCTGCTTGCAGCTTTCTCTCATTTGCCCTTCAATGTTCTTGAGGACGCAGTCCCTCTCAAGAGGCTTGTGATATTCTGACTAGGGGTCATGTCCTTAATCCCCTTGCCTAAGCAGAA
The DNA here is from genome assembly GCA_025200525.1 of Camellia lanceoleosa. Taxonomy (NCBI): domain Eukaryota; kingdom Viridiplantae; phylum Streptophyta; class Magnoliopsida; order Ericales; family Theaceae; genus Camellia; species Camellia lanceoleosa. The sequence goes on from CM045770.1 coordinate 96,081,253, forward strand.
CTTCATATGTTCCTGGACCAACTTCCATTGCTTCTCTACTGGCATCGAAATTCTATGGCTACTACACAATCTTTAGACCAACTTTCGTCTCTTCGAATTCATGCCCAGTACGAAGCAGAGAACTTCATCGAAGAATTCGATGATTTCAAGAATAAAGATTCTGCGTATTGGGATGATTTGGTCATAGACGAATTGGAACAAAGATTGAGAGAGGAAGCTTTCGAAATAAAGGCTGAAGAGCTCTACTACGAAGTGAGAGCACATCAACTCATGCAGCCAACATTAGAAGAAATAGAAGATATAATAAAGAAAGAACAAAAATTCATTGATCACTGTTGGACCAAATTTCATGATCTTGTTATTTATTCCATTCCTTATTTTTATGAGCTTGAGTATATACCCAGATAGGGTTATTCGATGTAATTGCCTTGGCTTGAATACAAACAAAATTCTTCTGTATTTGGCATTGTTTGACCCTGTTTCCTTTTGTCTTCAAAAGCCAATTCAGAGCTTCGAACTGAACAAACTCATTCTTCGAAACTGGACACAATTGTTAAAACACTAAAATCAACATGAATTCTTTCAACTTTTGGAATAGAATTGACAATTCTGTTGATTTTCATTTAGAATCAGTGTTTCGAATTTAATAATCTTATCCTTCGAATATAGATCCAATCAATTCCAATAAGGATGCTGAGATGGATTGTCCAATTTATGGACTATGGTTACCAACTCTTGTTGATTTTTGTTTGGAATTGGTGCTTCGAATTTTAATAATCTGTGCCCTCAAAGCCTGTTTTAATCATAACCAAAATATAGTCATGGTTAATACTGACTAGTTTTGCAACAGTCCATACTTACAACAATATGGAAATTGCCCTTGGGGTACACTGTTTTAACCGAACAAACAATTCTCTATGTATATACAAACCAACTATTGATTTAGATGTTTCGAACAACAATTCACATCCTTAAGAGGCCTTAAGTTTTGCCTCAAGGGTATTACTTTTGTTAAGGAACCTATTACAGGTCTTTGATTTCTTCTAAGTAAACCCACCGTTGAGTATTCTTACATTTTTAAGCATCTAGTATTCTTCGAAGCCGGCTTCTGTATTTCGAAGCCGTTGTTGTTTGATTTTTGGTGCCAAAATTTGGTTTCGAAGCTAAACACCTTATTTCGAAGCTGATCTCAGCATCTGGGCTGTGTTTTTCCCTCCAAAAGTATCAATATTGAAGGAAACTTTTCGTATTCATACTTCTAGTACTTAGCGACTTACGCAATATATCTTTTAGACACAAAAGCTTTAAAAACCCTTTTGTTTCATGCTCTAAAATCACTTGCTCTTTTAACGCACAAACCCTTCTTTCTACCGATCTTCTGTTAACCCTCTCTTCCTTACTGCTTGCTACCAATGGATCCCTCCTCGCTAAAAATGCTTGCTGGCGACCGTATCAGCCCTACCATGGCTTTGAAACGATGTATTGATGAAGAAATCGCCAAGCTAACAATTGGTGGGCCAAGCGCCATAGATGAACGTCTCTTTGTTCCTCGTCACAGCAATCAACAAGAGTACGTTCTAGGTCCCATCTTTCGGGAAGCTTCTGACCAACTCCCAGCTTTATACCCTCGTTTGGAGGATCACTTTCTTCTCTACGAAGGAGGGCTTGACTGGAGCCATTGGAGAATGACCCGGCCTCATCGTTGTTGGCCGACATTGAGAGCTGAATGGAAGGAATGGTATGATAGGATTGTGCCTGCGAGAGAAGATGACCTACAGGAGCTCTGCATCCTCGACGCTCTTCGTCTTTCCAGGTTCATCATTCCTAAGGATCCCTTTTTAATCCCTGCTGCTCTATGTTTTTTGAATATGGCTTCTAATTTCTTTCAATTTCGGTGCGGCATGATGGCCTCCACTATTCTTGATATTTGCAATCTTTTAGGGCTTTCACCCCATGGTTCTCCTTTTACTCCCAACTACCCGGACCTCCCTGTCAAATTTTCCCTTCCAACCTTAAACTCTTCTTACAGTAACTTCGTAAAGGCTGAAAATAAAAGGGAAGGCCCCGTGAGAGACAGAGAACTATTTTCCTTCATTTTATACTGGTTGTGCAAATTTCTCTTTTGCACCTCATCTCAGAGGATTATGCCTGAGTTTGCTCCACTTGCGAAGGCACTTGTCTTGAAAAAACATATAGCTCTTGCTCCTTATCTTTTAGGTCATGTTTACAGAGCTTGTTCCTAATTTTGTGAAAAACCTCTCTATGTTAACCAAGGAGGTCCCCTTTGGGTGCTCCAGCTTTGGCTTTTTGCCTATTTCACTGATTTGCACAAAAAATGCCTAAAATTCCTTGTTCAGGACCCTAGCACCTATGGGGAAAAGTATGCTAGGATTGCTTTTTACCCTGCTTCTTTTGCTTATTACTTTGCCTTCTTTTACCAACTCCCTATTTCTCCTCCTGTTTCCCTTTTTTGTCCCTTTGACGCCAATAAAGGACCTGCTTGGCTGCAAACTTTTCTGGTTGATAAAGAGTGCTCCACCTCACCACACAAAGATATGTGGGCTTCAATTTTGTTACCGAGGGAGCTGTTCATTAGCACTTTAAACCCTCAAGGTTATAAATGCATATCTGAGGTGTACTGCCCCTCTCAGTTTGCCAGACAATTTGGGCTCACTCAAGGGATACCTATTCCACTTTGCAGTCTCTCGAATGTCCACCTTACAGCTAGAGACTTGAGAATATCTAAATCAAAGCTAGAGGCGGCAATACTCAAACTGCTGAAGGAATTGAATGAATTTCAATTTGTCCCTTTTCTCCTATCTGGCTTAGTTTTGAAAAGATTCCAGAACTGGTGGACAGCCAATATGGAAGTGCGCCTATCTCCACACCCTCATGACTTGTTAATAGGGTTAGGAGTGCCTTCGAAGGCTAAGTCAGCGACAGTTGAGAACATTCCTCCCTTTTCTGCAGCTACCACAACTTCTCCTACAGCCTCACCTCCTCCAGCTAGAGTTACCAGAGCTGCTTTGAAGAAGGGTAAGCATTTCTAAGTTCCTTTTTCCCTCAACTCTTTTATTTGTCTCATCTATATTCACATATTTTGGTGTAGGATCTCCACAAGAAGAATCTCCCAAAAGAGCTGAAACTCAAGCTGCTCTCAAGGCCAGACAACAGCAGAAAAAGAAAAGAAAACTGGTACTCACTCCTGAAGAATCTGAATCTCAAAATGAAGAGAGAGAGAGAGAGATTGAGCAAGAGCAAGAAACACCATTACAACGAAAGACGAGAACAAGGGTGGCTGCCCCATCTTCTGATTTGGTTGAAGATCCTAATTCTAAGACAGTTGACAAAGCAATAGAACATAAGCTTACTTCTGAAGAACTTGATCCCCAAATTGAAGAGAGAGAGGTTGAGAAGGAGCCAGTAGTATCATTGCCAAGAAGGAAGAGAAAGAAAGTGACTGTTCCTGCTACTGACTTGATTGAAGATCCTATCCATGAAGCTGCTGCCAAGGCAGTAGAACAAGAACATTCCAAAGCAATGATCGTCTTTGAGAGGGCTGAGAAAAGACGGCAGCAACAATTTCTGAGGGATGAAGCTGCTGCTGCTGAGGCACTACAAAGGGAAGCTGCAAGAAGGCAACAGACTGCTGAACATTACTCTCTTCGCAGCTCTCCCATCAGTGCCAGCGCTTCTGGAACAAGTAATTTCTTTCATGCTTCTACTGTTTTGCCTTATCAAATTTTGACACTAGAGCTTGACCTTACGTCTCTTCCTTTTGCAAAGAACAACTCGAGGCTATACTTCCAATGAGGATTCCCTCAATTTCAATTGAAGTTGATCAAATGCAGAATGTGAAAGCCATTCAGATAATACTTCCACTTCCTAGGCCCACATTTCATGTACCCCCTTTGAGCCCTAGCATTCCTTTAACTCTTTCTTTTGGTTTGACTCCATACCTTCCTCACTTGACCCTTGATACTTCTCTTTCGAGCCTTGCTCCTCCTTCTTCTTCCAAGGAAATCCCAACTGCTACTCCGTCTACGATGGCAGTTGATTCCCCTATTGAGGGTGCTGGTAGCTCTCCAATCCGAGGTTTATCACCTTTACCTAGCTTCAGCCCTTCTTCACTTGATTCATTGGTGGCTAGGACCATGGAGACTGCTAAAGATGCTCCATCTATTTCTCCTATCCCCATGCAGTCCTCTGTGCCTTCCACCACAACTCTTTCTGCGCCTTTCATGTCTATGGATGAGGTTGATGTCTTCGAAGCCAGACTAGCTAGTCTCTTCGACATACCTTCTACCTCTCCAACATTCAATGTTGAAGCTGAGCCATTAATTTTGGCTGACTCCTTGCTAGAAATTTTCGAGAGTTCTTCTTCCTCCAGCAGCAAGCCTTCTGCACCTTCGATAGACTTGGATACATGCCTGGATCTGTTGATTTCCTTTTCGAGGATCCCCTTTGAGACTCTACAAAGGCCTATAATCAAAAATGGGTTCCTCCAATGCTGCAAAGTTGCTGAGCAGTCCGGCATGAATGTTTCAAGTCACCTATCTTAGGCAGCAGCCACTGTCAATTTTTACATTAGCATTTGTCAGGCTGCTAAGGCTGAGGATGAGAAATTGGCTGGCGACTAGAGTTTTGTTTCCCACGTACATACTGAAGTGTCAAAGCTTAAGGAACAACACTTGTCTGCCTCCCACTTTCGAGTCCAGTTGCTGGAGAGGAAAGCTCAACTTGAAGAGGAGCTATCTGTAGTGAATCAGGCCTTAGTTCGAACTGACACTAAACAGTAAATTACCAACCAAGGACTGGCTGATCGAAAGGAAGAAATAGATGCAGCTATTCAACTGTTTTCAGCATTTACCAATAGGAAATCTGTTATACAAAAACAATTAAGACACTGTAATGATTTTTGGGCCAATTTGTGGCAAAATGTACTTAATTCTTTATGAAAAAGCAAATTTTTGTCTATCATTTAAGCAGTCTTATGTTCCTGTACTTGGTGTTTATTTTATTCCTTGTGTTTCCCAAATAGTTGGAAAATAAGGCTTCAAACATCTGCCATTAATCTTTTTGGGATGTATATACCCATTCAAATTTCTCAAATGGTATGCTCCAAAAGGCAGAACTCTATGAATTTGATATGGTCCTTTCCAGTTAGGTGACCATTTGCCAAACTTATGGCTTTTAATTCCTATTGGGAGTATTGTTTTCCATACCAAATCACCTCCATCAAAGCCAATATATTTGACCTTCTTATTATAATTTTTGGCTGCTTTCTTCTTTTGCAAGAGAATGCTATTTAATACCAGAATTCTGGCTTCATCTATGCCTTCTAATTCCAAGCACATACTCTGATGGTATTGCTCAGGATCCAATTGATCTTGGCACCTTACCCTTAAGGATTTAACATTAATCTCCACAGGTAACACTGCATCATGCCCATATACTAAGGCATAAAGAGTGACTCCTGTGCTTGACCTTGGGGAAGTTCTGTAAGCCCACAAAACATCCAACAATAAGTTATGCCAATCCCTGGGATTGTCCTCCACAACCTTTTGTATTCATTTTTTCAAGGATTTATTGGATGATTCAGCTTGACCATTGGCTTGTGCATAATATGGGGTGGAATTAACGAGACTAATTCCAAATTCTGCCACGAAGGACTTCACCGTCTTTCCATCGAGCACAGTCCCATTATCCACAGTTATAGTTTGTGGGATGCCAAATCTATGGATCAGATCCTTGATAAATCCAATGACCTCTGTCTGGTCTACAGCTTTGTATGGCTTAGCTTCGACCCACTTAGTGAAGTAATCAGTGGCCACTAGAATGAAACAATGATGCTTCGAAGAAGGTGGGTGTATTTTCCCCATCATATCCATAGCCCACCCTCTGAATGGTCAGGGCTTCACTACTGCATGTAGGTCAGTTATGGGCACATGCCTTATTGTGCCATACTTTTGGCATGCCTAGCAACCCTTTGCATACTCTATGCAATCTTTAAGGATAGTTGGCCAATAGTAGGAATGCCTTCGGAGCAACCATCTCATCTTCACACCAGGCTGATGAGCACCACAAATGCCTTCATAAACCTCAGCCATAGCTATTAATGCTTCTTTTGGGCCTAAACATTCTAATAATAAGCCATCTCCCCCTCTTTTGTAGAGAGCATTACCATATATCATATATTGCATAGACTGCAATTTAGTTTTTCTGCTGGCTTTCGAAGATGGACTAGCCAAGTACTGCATTATTGGATTCCTCCAATCTTGTTCTTGTAAGTCATTATGATTGACTTCCAAGACCACATTCCTTTTATTCAAAGGTGGTATCAATTTCTGATATGTTGTTTGGCTTATGTCCCTTTGGGCATTATCCCTTCTCTTGAAGTTCGAAGCTTTCTGAGCCACATCATTAGCTCTATTATTCAAGAATCTTGGAACATGAATTACATTTGCTATTTGAAATTGAGAAAGCAGATGTAATGCAACAACATAGTATGGTAAAATGCTTATGCTTTGACACTTGAAAATCCCTTTCACTTGGTTAACCACCAATTGAGAATCTTCGAAAATGTCAACTGCATGAACTTGTAATCCGATAAGAATTTCTAGTCCCACTATTAAGGCTTCATATTCAGCCTGGTTATTGGAACAAGTAGCTTCATCCACTCTGAAACCATGTGTGGTTTCTACCCTTTGTGGTGATTTAATCACAATACCAATTCCAGTTAAGCCATTGGCTTTTGACCCATCGAACCACATCTGCCATGGCTCAACACTAGCCATACCAAGTTCCATTATTTCTTGGCTCTCTGTTTGAGATGGATGGTCTTCCAGAAAATTGGCTAAAACTTGCCCTTTTACTGCCCTTTGAGGGACATACTCTAGATGAAATTCTGATAAGGTTAGTATCCACTTGCCAATCCTCCCCCTCAACATAGGTCTAGATAACATGTACTTAACCAAATCTGTGGTTGCAATTACCAAGACAGTTGTAGGTAAGAGATAGTATCTTAATTTCATTGCAGCAAAATACAAAGCAAGACAGACTTTTCAACAAATTGAATATTTACATTCACAAGAATTTAAAAACCTACTAAGGTAATAAACAGCTTGCTCCTTGCTTTCTTCATTATCTTGAGCCAAGAAAGCTCCCAATGAATCTTCTGCTGCAGTTATGTACAACTTCAAGGGCTTATCACCTTTTGGTGGCATCAGCACTGGAGGGTTGGCCAAGTAGGCTTTGATACCTTCGAAAGCAATTTGATGCTCTGCTGTCCACATAAATTCCTCTTCATCTTTCAGCCTTAACAAGGAAGAAAATACTTTAGTTTTCCCTGCAGTGTTAGAAATGAACCTTCGAAGAAAGTTAACCTGTCCAAGGAACCTTTGTAATTCTTTCTTACTTGATGGAGGCCTGGCTTCAATGATGGCTTTGGCTTTATTCTGGTCAAATCTGTATTCCTTTCTTGTGTACCACATAACCCAAGAAGTTTCCAGATGATACGCCAAAAGCACACTTAAGAGGATTGAGCTTCAATTTGAACTTTCTCATTCTTTCAAAGGCTGCTTCTAAGTGAAACAAATGCTCTTCCATGGATTGGGATTTAACTACAATGTCATCAATATAACATTCCAAATACCCTCCAATGAGGTCATGAAAGATAGTGTTCATAGCTCTCTGATATGTAGCTCCAGCATTCTTCAGGCCAAATGGCATTTTAACCCATTCGAATGTGCCAATATTTCCAGGACATCTGAATGTTGTCTTGTGGACATCCTCCTCTGTAATGCAGATCTAGTTATAACCAGAATGTCCATCCATCATTGATAAAACTTGATGCCCCGCTGAACTGTCTACCAACAGATCCACTATAGGCATAGGGTACTCATCTTTTGGAGTTGCTAGATTTAAGTTTCTGAAATCAATGCATACTCTCATTTTACCATTCTTCTTGACTACAGGCACAATATTAGATAGCCATTCAACATACCTGGCTGTCCTAATAAAGCCTGCCTTGAGTAATCTAAGAATCTCTTCCTTGACTTTCTGAATTACTTCTGGACTCATTCTTCTTGGTTTCTGCTTGTATGGCTTGAAATTAGGCTTCATAGGGAGCCTATGTTCCACTAATGACCTATCCAACCCTGGTAGTTCATTATAAGACCATGCAAAGCAATCTTTATATCTCTTTAGAACAACCAATAACTGGTCCCTGTCTAGATCATTCAAACAAGCACTTATATAGGTGGGCTGTTGCATAGAACCTTCCCCTAAATTTACTTCTTCTAAGGGGTCTTGTGTCTGAGAACTTATTGAAGCTTCTTCCTTGATTTCTTCTGCATTCGAAGCAACCTTCTCGCTTTGTTCTGCTTCCTGGTTCTTTAGTTCCACATCTTTGCCCTCCTCCTCATAAAAAAAATTTGTCCATAAGGCATCCTCTTCCTGTATCTCCTGGACTTTTGTTTCAATGTCCAATGCACAGTATTTGCCAAGGGTCAAAATTCTGACCCGTTCTTTGCTCTGTTCTGACCAATTATCATGGCTTCTCTCTCTTGCTCCTGTACTTTCTAGATTATTGATTTTATATCCAATGTTGAGAATTTAATTAGAGCCAAAGACTTGGCTTCTTGTTCTTCATCTCTTTGCCTACAACCAGGCATCATTGTCATCCTTAATGACAATCTCTTCATCAGCACTTTCTTGGACTAAGTGCTTCAGGTGTGTCACTTTCTCATCAGCCGTCACTTCCCGATTTTCCTCAAGATATCTTTGAGTGGTGTCACTCCCTCAATATACAACTTGGCCTCTGCAAAGTCTGCACACAGGCTATGAAGGGTTGAGGATCTGCATCAATTTCCTCCGTCTCTCCATTGTCTAAGGCCATCATAATTTTCTGATGCAAAGAGGAAGACACACATTTGTTAGTGTGGATCCAATCTCTACTAAGTAAAGCATTGTATTTAGCATTACTGTCGATTACGAAGAATGCTGTCATGCAGTCCCTGGTTCCCACACTCAAGTTAATGGGTAGAATACCCTGAGCCATCTGTTTGTCTCCAGCAAAGCCAGCGATGGTTGTGCTGGTTGGAATCAACTTGGGATTCTTTTTCCCTAGTTTCTTCAAAGAAGATTTTGGTAGTAAGTTCATTGTTGCCCCATTGTCTATCAGGACTCGGTTCAGTTGTATCCCATCGAAGAAAGCCTTGATGTATAACGGCTTGACATGTTGTGTCATAGAATTCGAGGGATACTCAAAAGGATACGAGAGGTTAATGCTCACCTCTTCTTCACTCTCATATTCAGTTTCCATTGGGGTTGCCATCCCAGGATCATCTTGTACCATACTTACTTGCGAGTCTTCACTAGAGACAGGAATAGGATCCATGTCTTGGTCATCTTGGTCCTCATCTCCAACTTGGAACTCATGAGGCAGTATGTGTACCATATTAACTAATACTGGAGGAAATGAGCCAAATTGGATGGCTGGCTGTACTTGCTTTCTCCCTTGGCCACCTTGTTCAGTTACTTCAGCAGCATTCTCCATGTTGCACTCTGGCACTTCGTTGTTAACTGATTCCTTCGAAGGATCTTTCTCAATTGGTTTTTCAACCAAAAATGTTTGCTCAGCCATGAAGGCTTCGAACATTTTTTCCTCTACCATTTCTTTCTTCTAGCTAATGCCAATTTCTTCTTCTGTCTCGCTATCACTCTCTATCAGAGCTTTCTCCAATCCTGCTAAGCTAGACTTCTCTCTGGCTTTTAGTTCAGAATGAACCTTGGCCAACTGTTCTCTACTGCAACCCACTTTGCTTTGTAGAGTTGGCTTTGGAGTATGGTCTGACTTTGGAGTCTTCTTTCCTTCTGTCTGGACCAATGAAGAGCTCTCTCCATTTTCTTTCATATCGTTCTGGTACTGAGTATACCTGCGCTGAATCTTTCTCCTTTGTGATCTTGAAATGACTAGGACCATATCTGGTTCCTTTGTCTTTGGGTGTTTAAGAAATACCCAATTGTTCGGAGCTACCAAAGGAGGCTTGACCATCCTGCCTTGGATTCCAACATCTCTCCGGGCAGGTACTTCCCTAGGTTTGTTTTGCATTACAAACCAGTTTGGGACTCCAGGTACCCACGAACTTGTTGACTCAGATGTTGAACTGCTTTTTTCTACCTTCGAAGCCATCTTGGAAGTTGGCTGTGAAGGTAAGTGTTTGGCTCTAACCTCATGTTTTGAGCCTGATTCAGACATTCGATGAAGGTAGTTACTTTCTGTCCTGCGTGAGGCTGGTCTAGGAGGCCAATCTCTGGCTTTGATCCCGGTCTAGGGGGTCAATCTCTGGCTTTGATCCCATGAACTGAGCCTCTCTCCAGTCTTCTTTCAGAATGACTGCTCTCCATTTTGTAATAGTTAGGTGGCCTGGATTCATATAAGGGCCTCTTGCCTTTAGCATGCATTCTGTCCATTGTAGGCTTAACCACTGGTGGTCGCTGCCTATCACTAGCCGGATACGACCTTTTGTTGTAAGCATTGGTTGATTTAGGACGTCTCTGAACATCCCTGTAGTATTGCTTCCCATCAATTGGAAGCCCCTTCAACCATTTATAACTCAGTCTGCACCTGGGACACATCCTTTGCATCACTGCTGCCTCTAAGTTATCATCATCCAGTGATTCTTCATCAGAGTGTTTCCTCTGGTGTAAGAAACCTTGTCCAATAACTGGTGGGTTTCTAGTGTCCTTCTTGATGGTTGTTTGGTTAGCAACATGCATCTGCACATTGACTTCTTCCAATTCTGTTAAGGACAAGTTCTGGAAGTCTGACGTAATGACATTGGCTGCCGCCTCTCCAACTTCTGGAAATGGATTACTGTCGATCCCCATGGCCTTTTCTGTTTTGGCTGGGAACTTCAAACTTCCTTTCCGAATTTGTTCTTAGATTCTGTCTCGAAAAACAATGCAATTTTTAGTCGAGTGAGACCAAGAGTTATACCATTTACAATATACTTTTCCCTTAAGTTCATCTGGAGATGGCAGTTTTACTCCTTTAGGTAACTTAAGGAAGTTGGCCACAAGCAAATTATCAAAAATGTCATCTGTTTTTGTTAAATTGAAAGAGTATTTTCTGTGAAAGTCTTTCTTTTTAAACTGCTGGTCAATCGTTGTATCCTTATGAACTAATGCCTCACAGATCACAAGTTCTTTGCCCACAATCTTTGCTGCATCGATCTCATAATTAGGATCTCTATAATATGTCTTGTACGATGCATTATTTCGATCTTGTTCCTCATCTAGTAAGGCTTCGTATCTAGACACCCTATAGGTTAGTTCCACCAAATCTCTGAATTCAGTTGAGTTAAACTTCTTTCGAAGCCTGAACTCTAGGCCATTTTGAGTCAATCTTACGAATTCTGACTCTAGCAGGATGACTCTACATTTATTTCGAGCCCTTTTAAATCTAGCAATAAACTGAGTAGCCTTTTCTTCAGGCCTTTGAATCAATCTAGCCAAGTCTGCCATAGAAATCTTTGGCTCCGATTGGAAGAATTGGGCATGAAATGCCTCTTCCATTTGTTGCCAATTTTGAATGGAGCCAGGTATAAGGTTGATGTACCATACAAATGCTCCCCCAGTTAGAGAATTTGGGAATAATCTCAGTTTCATATAGTCATGATTAGTAAATTCACTGCCTTGAGCAGCAAACCTAGCAATATGCTCTATTGTTGATTGGTTTCCACTTCCATAGAAAAGGGTAAAATCTGGTATCCTGAATCCCCTTGGGTATTCATGTACCCTATCTACCCATTCTGGGTATGGTTTTCTGTATATAGAAGTCTGGACCCCCTGAGCCATCGGTCCACACATCTCCCTAACAATATCAGCAATTTGGTCCCTGGGGACCATATTTTGTGCCTGCTGAACCACTACTGGAGGGACAAACACAGGATTTGGTGGGCAAATTTGTGCTTGCGGTCCTTTTGGCCCATAAGGTAGTACATTTGGGACTGGTTGTCCCTGTGGTGCAGGTTGCTGTTGGGGGTGTGGATAACCCCTTTGAGCCTGTCCTGCGAAAGGACCTGCGAAAGGTGCAGGAACAAGAGTTGTGTCCCTTCCATTTGCAGGCCAACCTTCCAACCCCCGGGTATAAATTCGAATAAGGGATTATTATACCCCCTAGTGCCAGGTATGGCTTCGAACATGGGATTGGTAACCATTCTTACGCGAGTTTCTTGTACTTGACCAAATCCACCAACTTGTGTGGCTTCATTGTTGAGTACTGAGGCATTTTGGCCTGCTATAGGCCTCGAAATGGGTTCATACCAAGACTGAGGTGATGGTCTTTCATAGTTCTGATTACTAATTTGACCATTAGAATGTCCATTAACTTGCATAGGCTGTTTGTCTCTAGCCAATCTTTGTTGAGGGACATTTAAAACTTCCTCTATGTGTCTTGTGTTTGTTGGTTGGTGGTTATTCATTCGATCCAAAAAGGATGTTACCCACCTTTCCATTGTGTTCATTAATTGTTGTCCCATAGCATCTACTAGGCCATCCCATGGATTTGTTGGCTGAGTAGATGGAATAGTGGATGGTCCGATTCCTTGGTTTCGTCCAATATTATGAACATATGGTTCTTGTCCCGAAGTACTGGTCTGTTTGACCATAGGTTCTGACAACATGGGAGTTTCCATAGGATGTGTTACCACATTATCCTCTGGATTAGGTATTTCTACCTCTCCTTCTACGCCTTCTTCCAAGCGTTCATTTTCTCCTTGTCGTCTTCGTCTAGCCATTTTAACAAGTCCCACTGGGCGTGCCAAAAATATATGTTGGCTTTTTTGGCTTTCGAAGGGTATTTTTGTAAATGCGAGCGTGCCAGCAAGGATCAATCAGTCCTTACAGAAATTATAATTGCCAACCAATTATCAGACGATTGTGTTTTAGTTCTTTCAGCCTCAATGAAGAGGACTTTTACTGGGGGCTTGAGTTAGGAGAAATTAAGCAAAATAACAGATAAATGACGAGCAATTGAAGTATTTCATTAAGATGAAAACTTACAATGATCCAAACTCAGCCTCGTAGAGGTTTACAGCAACAATTTACTCGAAACTACTCCTATGAACGAAGTACAGTGCAAGAATTTAATTAAAGTGCAGGAAATGTAAAGAACAGGTATTTAAAGTGCAGGAAATGTAAAGACTGGAAATGTAAAACTGGAAAAGAAAATATGAAGTAAATGACTGGTTTGTTGGATCTGAGTCTGGGGGTTTTTTCTGGGGGCTTCCTTGCTATTTATACTTGTCAAGAATGACCTTCGAACTGCACTTCAAACCGTCGAACTGCTCCTCCATGATCGCTGACCATGTTGCCTTATAAGTAGTTCCACTACACTATCATTTGCAGTTAGGCTTCCCTCATATATTTGAATTTGAATGTGAGTAACCGTTGAAGCCACGTCACCTTGCATCTCTTTACTGATTCAATGCTACTCAGATCACGGGAGAACCAATATTAACTGTCACGTGTACGATCAGGATCAAAGACTTGACTACTCTTCCTATATTACCCTTACTCTGCCACGTGTCGAATTGTGATTGGCTTTTACAAAATATGTAGCCAACAATATGTATTTTTATGCTATGCTTTCGTATGGATTTGGAGGTTATTGAGGAACCACAAATTGACGTGTTTGATTACACGTGTGTACGTTGGAGTCTTGAACACCTTCAATGGAGAATAAGGTTGAAACATTTAACATCTTGAATACAACTCTTCCTTTTGTTTCGAACATGTTATTTTAGTAATTTTTTAATATTTTATGAAAAGATATACAGAAAATAAAGAGAGTGATATAACAATTTATAGTGACTTTTTAACTTTTTAGCTAAGAGTGAAAGTTCCTTGGGTATGATATAATTAGAATAATTGTGTGTGGATTGAGACAAATAAAATATTTCAAATTCATTAATGCTGTGTTTGGTTGTGGAATTTGGAAAAAGATTTGAAAAAGGAAAAGAAAAAGATGGGTGAGATGTGGATAAAATATATTTATATTTTACCTAATTTTACATACATAAGTGTGTGCCTTGAGTGATAATATACACGAAACAAATAGGATGTGGACGTAGAATTGTTCGATTTTACCTAACACATTTGGGAGGATTGACTAACCTTGGAAGGTTGTGTTTTGAATTTTTCCGTAGGAAGTATAGCCTGGAAATGCTTTTATTCCACCAGTGTATCATAATTACAGGTGAGAAAATGAAATTGTTGATCACTTGTAGTTGTGTTGATTCTTTTTTCCGACATATATATATTATATATAAAAAAAAGTTTTTAGGGAGAAACTTTCTACTAGTATGGATGGAAATTTGAAACCGGCTCGATGGGGACCCGCCCCTCGACCTCGATTAAAGTAGTTTTTTCTCGAAAAATAACCTCGACGAGTCAGAGATGGTATTCAAAAATGAAACCTCGATGATTTTTGGGCCGCGGACGGTGATACGTTTCCTAGCCCCGGCTTCGAAATAAAATTACTATTATACCTCTCTATCCTCTATTCATATATATAGTTATATATCCATCTGTTATACTTATGACCCTCTCTCTCTCTCTCTCTCTCTCTCTCTTCCCTCTACTCTCTCTTACTCTCGCACTTCTCCTCATTCTCAACGCCACCACCATCGTCCACGACGCTAGAGTTACCATCCAGCTCGCATTGCCGCTTCACCTTTGTCGACTCTGCACCTTTGTTTACTTCGTTACTCTCGCACATCTCTTTCACCTCTGTCCACTTCTTACCGCCACTCCACCTCTTCCGTTCCTTCCTCTCATCTTTGCCGTCCTTCTCTATCGTCCATTGCCGTCGATCTCCTCTGTCGTTCGTCGTAGTCATCGTCACCTCCGTTGTCCCTCCCCTCTCTCTCTTTCTGTGACACACTCAGATACCCAAATCTCAGATCTGTTTGATGACACATAGAGATCTCAGATCTTTGTTGATGATACACACTCAGATCTGAGATCTGTTGTTGTTGATGATTTTATTGATGTTGAAAATGAAATAGATTGCTTTTGTTTTGTTTTGTTTTGTTTTTTGTTTTTTTTTTTGGACCAGGGAATTTTTGGGGTTGGAGAAACCTGATCTCTGTTAGGGGATGGGGACAGGGACTGTGATAGGTTCCTCGTCGGGGATCGGGGCCGGGGATTGGGGCCGGGGACGGGAGAATTTTCATCATCGGGGATTAGGGACGGGGTGTGTGATCCCCGCCCCGCCCCATTGCCATTCATATCTACAAGTTTTAAATCTTTATTTTAAGAGTATGTTTGTTTGGTAGATTAGGTTGGATGAAATTATTAGTAAGGGGATGGTTAGTGGAGAGATTGTTAATGTGAGGATTGTTAATGAGGAGATTAAGTAAGAGTGTATTTATTTTTATGATAGTAAGAGAGATGATTTGTGATGGGATTGTAAAATTATTTTTATATAAAATAAAAATAAAATATTTCTATAGTAAAAAAAATTCTAAAACAAATATAATTTTTTTAAAAAAAAAAAAATAACAGGCCGTACTTGGGTTAAAAAAATATAAAAAAACGTGCTACTTAATCCCCTCATCGTTATTTTTTCAATCCTAGCTTATCTGAGGAAAACCTAATCCAATTAGGGTGTCAAAGTGATACTCCAAGTGGAGTAGCAATCTCTCTCAACAAGGAAGCTACCAAACAAGCTATAGTGGTACCCGGCTCATTACTACTCCAACCCCATTTCCTAATCTGCAAAACAAGCATGACCTAAAATTATTAAATTTTCAATTTACAAACAGATTAAAAAAAAATTATTAACTAATATATTTAATTAATTATTAATTATTTTAGAAATAATAATTATCCCTTAATTTATAGATTTCAAATGGAAAGATAACAAAATATTTCATAATTTCCCTCGTCAAAATCTCTCTCACCAATTTTAAAAAAATTAAAACATTTCTTTTTACTCTTTCTCTTCTTTCCCCAAACTCTCTCTGATAAAAAAACCTACCTACCTTACACAATTCTAATATATATTTTTTTTAAAATGTCATATGCAACTTGCTTATTCCTAAAAAGATTATATCATGCAAGAGAATATCACACCATTTTTATTATGTTTTTCTAAGGTAGTTAAAAGTTAGTCAATATTTAATTTTTTCCCTACTCATTACAATTTTATTTTTCAAAAATACTATTTCTCCATTCTTTTGCACCACATCACTTTCAATCTCTTTTTTTACTTGAAGGTCTATACTATATCTATATTATATATATAAACAAATGTAATGGGGTATAAGAATTCTCCAAACTCTTAATACTAAATTCTTATGAATTCTCTCTCCTACGTGTCACTTCTCAAGTCTCCCCTCCCACTTTTCCTAATTTTTAATCATTTGTCAATTATCTAAATCTCAAAAGCCAAAAATATTATATATATTTAAATAAAATGATAAATATTTAAATATGAACAACAAAGAGGTAGAGATAAAAATATAACATAAATAAAATAAAAAGATAACTATTCAAATTTCAACTACAAAATAATATAAAGAGTCAAATAAAAGATAAAAAAAAAACTAAATAAATAATATTACGAGTCAATTAATTATAAAAATAAAAAGTTAACTATTTATATATGAACAATTAAAAAAAATTTAAATAAAAAAATATTACGAGTCAAATGATTTTTAAAATAAAAAGGTAATTATGTATATATGAATAACAAATAAATATAGATGAAAAAATATACAAAAATAAAAATATAACTATTTAATGAAAATTCAAATAAAAGATAACAAAATATTTAAATAAAAAAAAGAATAAGATTGGGATATAAATATCCCAAAAAGATAATAATTTTTTTAACGATCTATATTTATCTTTTGTTAGTTTGTTATAGAATTTTTATATATTTCAACTTAATATTTTTAAAGTTTATCTTTAAGTGGAACTTAATGTTTTATCTTTTAAAATCATTAATTATTTATCCATAGAAATTGTAAACATGATAGAATTCCATATATATCTTTTGTTTAAGCATAATCTTTTTAATATAAAAACAAGTTCCTGTAAAAGAAACAATGAATAGAAAATTGGGGGGAAAACAATCAACAATGAGCCATTTCTGATCCCTTTTCGGTGCCTAAAAATCTTAAATATTTGTTTTACATTTGAAATGTGTACTTGCATGAGTTTTTGCATTTGTAAGAAAGTGAGTTCATATAAATGGATATTATTATTTTTTTAAATTTTTTTTTGTTACAATCTGTATTTTTCCTTATTTCTTTCTTTTTGTTAATAATGTGTCATTTAATTGAAATTTTATTCTTTTTTTATATTTATAAAAGCACTGCAATTATTAATTTGTAACTCTCCCACTTATTGATTATTTGTGTTTAATTTTTTTTTGGTGTAGATGTTAGATTGAAAATGAAGAACACATCAAAATTTATTGGATATGGGTTATACTTTAAATGTATTTATCAGTTGATTTTTTATTGTTGATTATCCTATTGAAATAATTCATGATTAAATTTATTTTTAGTAACTCATTTCCTTTGAGAATTAAACCGCAAATTTCTTCTTTGTTTAAATTTTTTATTTATTTATTTAGATTCAGAGTTTGAGCAAATGAAAGATATCTCATATTTAAAATGTTAATTTGTTTTTTTAATAATTTAAATATTTATATTCTTTATGTTTGTCAATTCAAGTATAATGCATTTTCAAACATTTTTTTTAATTTTTTTTTAATCATTCCAAACCTATTTGTGTTTAATGAATCAATATAACGAAAAAAAAAATAGCATGTAAAAAATTTTAACTACTAACTAAATATAGTGGGAATTAAAATGAATTTTATTTTAATTTATTATATTATATGAGATGATTAATGTAATATCTACTATTGATTAAGAAAAATTAGTGTTACTTAAATTTAATATATTAGTCATTTTGATTAATTATAATACGCCTTTATTACTCCATTTTTGATTGTTTGAAGTAATTCTTAGATAAATTAGCTATTATATATGTGATGATTTACTAATTTATGATAGTTTTTTAAAATTTTCAATAATGTGAAATATTAAATATTTTTAATGATGTGAAGTAAGATTTATATACACAAACCAAATAAAAATATTAAGAAATATAAACAAATAGCAAATTTTTTTTAGTAATTATTGACTTTCTAAAAACCTGTGCATCGCATGGGTGACCACTAGTATATATATGCGCAAATGTAGTGGGCGTTCTCTTAAGCCTCCAAATATCTATTCTTAATTTCTTATAAAATCTAAAATTTTAAAAAATTATGTGACAATTAAGTTTCAAACTCACTTCTCTCACATCATTTCCATTTAAAATAAAAATTATTTTCTTTTATAATTTACTAATATATGCTCTTAGAATAATAATTATCCAAATACAAACTTATCAACAAGAGAGTGAAAAAAAAAGAGAAAGCTATCACAAAATTAAAAAAATATTTAAATTGAAAATCCTTAAGAATGGATTACCATTTCTTAAAATGGGATTTATAGTAAATTTTCCTAAATATAATCTATATATATCAACAAAATTCAAAATAAAGATAATCTAAATTTGAATTTGAATATATAATAAAGATAATCTTTATTTATCGATCCAATTTCACATCTCTCTCCGCTTATATAAGCAGTTGTGTTTCAATTGGTTATAAACACATACAAAACTATTATGTTGTTTTTTCTCTTCCCCCCCTCTCCTCTCCCCTTTTTCTCTATATATATAATTTTATATTATTACAGGTATGGTTGAATGCTTCACACATTTGCATTCCCCCCCTCTCTTTCTCTTTCTCTTTATATATAATTTTATATTGTTATAAGTATGGCTAAAACGCTACACAAATTTACATTTTTTGTCTAAATTTTAATTTTTTTGCAAGTGACATCATAAATATAATACCAAACTTGACGGCTAGAGAGTTTTTGAATTTCTTTTTATTGCATCAATGTTGAATATTATGTACCCAAAAAAAAAAAAAAAAGTGTAAGAAAATTATTTGTGTGTATCATTTTCATAATGAATTTCTTACCAAACTAAACACTCTTTCTTGTTTGAGAATTTCAGAATAATTTAACTTGGCCATTAAGTGTCCACTATTTTTTGGACCCAACTTCTCCAATAAATAGTGGGTGCTGTTCGGCATTGGTGGGCCTTGATTCGGACCCATGACGATAATCCAAACCGTTGAATGTGTAGAACATGTTGAGTACATCATCCTTGCAAAAAATCACATTAATTGGATATCGATAACCACTTGATTAGATAACATTTTAATATAATTTTCAAAATAAATTGTGATAAAAATGTGATATGATCAAGTGGTTGTCAATATTCTATCAACGTGATTTTTTTGGGGGAATGATGTACTCGATGGATTCTACACGTTAAATGGTTTGAATCATTGCCATGGGTCAGGATGAGGGCCTAACAATACTGAACAACACCCTCCAATTACTAGAGAGGAGCTGTGTTCATATTTTTTTTGCTTAAATTATATCTTTCGAGGATATTTTGATGATGGGTTCACATAATTTTATGATTTATATGTTTTTATGTAATATTTGATTTTTCTCTTTTACATTTGATATCAAATTTATTTTTTTAATAAGAAACTTGAATAATGGAGTCTTTTATTTTGTTTTGTTTGTGGATTGACAATAAAATATTATTTTTATCATAGTAAAACATAATTCTCAATTATATAATACTTATTGATTTTTTGCTACAGTTGTTTTTGATTTATTTGTTTGTTTAATTGAATTAGTTTCTATAATTTTGATTATCAAGTCTGATCAAAAATAAATAACAAAAGAAAATCAGTGCGGATAATATTAAATCTAAAATCATAACACATCATATGTTTTGCAATCTAATTTTTATGTTATTCATTTTAAATCGTATACATCCATGCACGAATTACCACTTAGTACAAGAATAATAGAAAGCTTCTAAACCAACACTGTCATTACAATTGTAAAAAAATGATTAAAATACAACAATGTAACTAATGTCAAAACTGTTCTACACTGTTTCTCTCTCTTCTGAATGCAAGTAAATGAAAAATTGAATATAAAAAACTAATAAAATGTATAAATGTCTAAAATCATCACCCATTTTTCTAAAAGCTAGACTTAGGAGAGATATCATAATGCCAGATTATTCGCTGGTTTGTCCATCGGTTGTCGTCTTTATGGGTGTTCCTTTAGAAAGAGAACTTAAAGGCACCGGCCTTGGAATCTGTTACTGATTCCCAGAAGGATGGTTTCTTCTGCTGGGCCTTTTTTCTCCGCTTTCAACACCAACTCATCAATAGTTCCGGGGAAAGATGTCTCAATTGCGTTCTTAAACTTGTCATACAAATTCACTCGGTCTCTTGTTCCAGACACGAGTGTATCAGCATTTGGCCTCTTGAGAAAATCCAAAACATTCAGCAAATTCCTCCTGCAACACACAAAAGACAACAAAGTGAAGAACTCTTCGTGTGAAATGTTTTACTATATCATTAAGTCTAACTAGAAAGGTGCTATGCTCTTTGCAAGAAACTAGCGACATCACATATTACACCGATATCTGAATTTTTATCCTTGAAAAATTGTTACGTACATCAAGTATTGTGGGTTTAACTAATTGTTCCTAATGAATTTTTCCTGTGTCAAATCATTGTTGTTCATCCACAGTTCATCCACAGACACAGCAAGTAGTACCGTTTCACCCCTTCTCCATCTTGCTTCCTAATTTTCTTCCTCTAAAAGTGTTTGTTGCAATTTATCCATTCCCATCACAGTTCACACCCCTTGTGATCATAAATTCTGATCAAATGGTTTAAATTCCTTACTTTCGCCAAAACGAACCATGATTTATTGGAAGTAAAGAAGACTGGAAAAAGTAATACAAAAAGAGATGGTGAAAAAGGCCCAAAATTAATACAATACTCTCCTTTTCTTTTCAAAAGTATATTAGCAAAAATAGGCTTAATAATGTAAACCCTGTACACTCAAAAGAGCAAGGCCCATATGCTATACATCCATAGGCTAATCACTTAAAAACTATACCCAAGACAAAACATATAAATGATAGACCTCTCTCAACCAGGAAAGAAATTGATAGTAAAGGTCCTTTCAAATTACATACAGGTTATTCAACATCATCAAAAGTCCTATTCCTTCCAATCTGTACACAAACACACAAAATTGCAGTCTGCCAAGTCTTCTCTGACTTCTTTGGGCAACAAGAACTCCAACTAGCGAGAAGCTCTCCCATTGAAAACGACATCACCCAACACCAAAAAATAAAAAACTCTTGAGCAAATCAAGTTCCATAGCAATCTACTAGACAATGCGGAAGGAGTGACACTTTACCCTACCTGCTTACAGATACAACACCATTCAATCATTACTTTGCATTTATTCCTAAGGTTGTCAATAGTCAAAAGAGTCTCAAGGGCAATTATACAAGAAAAAAATCAACCAAACCAAACCAAACTAAGCCTAGAGTAGAGTTAGCTACATGAATCATTGTTTGCCATTTTGCTCGGGCAAAGATTATATGCTCAGTTAAATAAATTCATATATATTTTTACTACTATAGCCCATATATGGTGATCATATCATTCTTTCTTATTGTTACATCTATAGGTCTTCATTGTACATAATCAAACCATCTTAATTTGCTTTCTTTCAACTTATCTTCAATTAGTGGCACTCGTTAGGCATTTTCCTAGTCATTAGAATCTTATTAAAGAATTTTGTTAACCAAGACACCACTTCCTTATTTAAGCATTTCCACGCCCCCAAAAAAAAAAAAGAAAACAGAGGGAACACCCTCCACCACACAAATCCTGGTAGGAGCACACTGAAAGCACTTCTTTCTTAGAAACACTCCAATGGTCTATACCATGCAATCCTATTCACCTGAATGAATTTCTGTGTCGTATATCAAACCAAAGAAGCCTCCAGGGATTGAATTTCCAAGTCCTCTAAAGCCCAACTGAGGATTGTCATCAAGCAAAAGATAATCTTGTACAGTCATATTGGAATCAATAGCCAAATTATAAAAGAAAAAAAAAATCTGGAAACACTTCTCTAAGTGGTCTATGGCCACTTCACAAATCAAGTCAAAACCTCACCCCTTCTCCCATTACCCACCTTAAAGAGGAATTTTTGGGCAAAATCATCCTAGACCCTCAGAACACCTTTCCACATCCTCACCTCATAATGGACCAATTACTCCGATCTCTCCCATATTTTTCCTTCCACAACCTTTTCCCAAGCCTGCCATTTATTTAAAGCTAAACTCCACAGTCACTTATCCAACAAAGCTTTATTAAACACCTCCAACATATGAACCCTTAAGCCTCCCCTCTGGATGGGCAAACACAGTCTGTTATCTCTCCAATCTCTTTGCCACTGAGTAATGAATAGTAAAATGGACATAAAATAAGTGGGAAAGCTTGTGAGAGCACTTTTAATCAAAGTCAATCTACTCCCATTGGATAAATATTCTCCTCTATTCCATGAAGCAAGCCTTCTCTCAAATCTGTTCACTATGCCTTCCCACACAGCTTTAGCTTTTTTTTTTTTTGATAAATAAAATTTATTAAACCAATAGCATCAAGGAAATGCTAAAGAACATTGAAACAGGAACCCCCAAAAGGGAACACCTAGCCAATCACATCACCTATAAAATCTAAAAGAGTACACCCAACCACAAAGAACTTATTTTCCAACCAAAACACAGACCAAACAATCTCCTGAAAAATGCGACCATTCCGCTCCAACCAAATCAACCACATTAAGCATAAAGAGCCATAGCCTAAGCCTCCTGATGCTGCTTCCCAATCCCATCTCCTTCCCAACTCCATAAAACATCCATCACCCCTTCAGGCTACACCCAAAGGACACCAAAAGTAGACAAAATCACCGTCCACAAGCGGAAAGCCACTGGACAATGAAGAAGCACATGATTCACAAGAGGCAACAAGACAAACACAAGATCCCAAAAAGATTATCCAGATCACGCAACTCCCCCACTAAGAGCACTCATAACCAAATTAACATCTAAACCTGAAGCTACCTCAAAACATGACAATACACACCTCAACCACCTCAATTCCTCCTTCGTAGCTTCACAATAGAGAAGAGTATCATCAATGAGGGGAAAAAAACAGAAAGGCTAGACACTGAAATATGAGAAGCATCCATGTTCCCACCACAAAGACACTTGCACATTACCTTACATTGTTTAACAATTTACTCTTAACTTTTAAATTTTTTATTTTTTTATTTTTTTTATGAGCAATTTACTCCTAAAAATTTAAAATGTATCTTGGAGCACTTACATGCTTTGATAAATTGTTTTAAAACAATAAGAATCTTGAAGCTCCTAGTCGTCTAGCAGCAAGATTGGCTTAGTTAGCTACCGGCCTCTTCAAGTTTCACAGATTTCACTCACATCATTTAACTTGATCTCAAGTTACTCTACAAATTCAAGAATTTCAGTGGCCATATGCTCAGCTTGTTTGGTTCCAGTTTTCAAAAAACAGTTTTCAGAAAATTTTACTTTTTCATTTTTTGTATTTTAATGTTTTCAATGAATTTTGTTAATATTTTAAGCAATTTTTTTAATTTTTAGACATATCTAACATAAATATACCTAAAAAGTAAAAAAATTGTGAAAAAAACCTTTTAAAAATTCACTAAATACCAAAAATACGAGAATTCAATACATTTTTTGTATTTTTATGTATTTATTAATTTTTTAAAATATTTTTTCACAATTTTTGTACTTTTTAGATACATCTAAGTAAGGTGCATCTAAAAACGTAAAAAAAATATTTAAAATTTTAAAAATATTCATTAAAAACAAAAAAAAACGAAAACCAAAAAACCCAATTTTAAAAAAACTGAATTCAGAAAACTGAAACCAAACACACTGATGTTCTTCCTTAATGTTCTGTATCATCAGGCAAAACACCTAAGTTATTCATACGTACTTTGTAAAGCATCTATTAATCTTTTGATCACTCTGAATCTCTAAACAGCACAGGGATAAATCCAATTATTAGATGGTTGAATCCAAATTCTGACAGGTTCAGTTGGTATGGCATTGCGATTGAGCAAATTCCAGTTCCTCATAAATTACAATCAACTCAATCAATTTATAGCTTATCACTCAGAATATTGACTTAGGTTGGTCAATGCTAATAATAATTTAGAAGACATTATTCACCAACCGTGCTGATAAACCAGCACTTACCACAAAATGACATTTACAAGGCAAGACAAGAAAACTACAGTGAAATTATGACAGGAAGTTATCAGAAATTTCTCACGCATAGACAGCATTAAATAAAATAAATAGGTACCATACCTACTAACAAAATTCTGAGTAATTGCAATGGAATCTTCTAAATTGATCACGAGATGCCACCATCCATTGGGTACAAAGATCACTTCCCCAGCCTTACAAACACACTCAATGGGCTTCTTTTTCCATTCCTTCGTAGCAGCGTAGAAGTTCATGAACCACTCAATTATCGAAACAGGACAGGCCACCTCTGCGCCATCCGGGCTTGGATGCACCCCTGGTGGCACCAAATCAGGGGGGAACAAGACCCATTTCTTGGACCCCTTGATCACTGCATTCCAAGCTGACGTAGAATTAGGATCAATGTGGAATGATGAACCGGACCCAGCTGGTCCAATTATAATCCATCTATAATCTGGTCTCTCATTGCCCAAAACACCAAACAAGTCCTCATTAAAATATGCTGGAACTTCATAATCCAAACCCAATCTTGGAACTTTCTCTGCAAATTTTGGGTCAAAAAGATACAAGGGCCTTTCTTCCCTAGCCTGATTCGAGTACCTAAAATAGTCTTCAAGCTTCATCTCCACTGGCCCTACTGAAAATCTAAGATCACCACACATCTCAACCAAGTATTCCCTATCCCATTTTTCCAATGCAACCCAATTATCTACACAGCCTTCCAGCAACACTGGCTTATTCGGTTCCTCAAAATTCAATATAAAATCATCAACCGAAATCCCTCTCCTCCTTTGTATATTATCCCTTTCAAGCCATTCAGGTTTCATTTCTAGATTAGCACATAGCCAACTCTGAAACAAATAATCAGAATAGAAGTCTCTA
Organism: Camellia lanceoleosa; assembly: GCA_025200525.1. NCBI lineage: Eukaryota > Viridiplantae > Streptophyta > Magnoliopsida > Ericales > Theaceae > Camellia > Camellia lanceoleosa. Next base: position 96,106,492 of record CM045770.1, read on the forward strand.
ACCTTCAAACCCGAAGACCTGATACTCGAAACAGGAAATGAAGGCATATATGCAGCAACATAAGTAGATTTCCAAGACCCATTATACAAAAACCCATCTTCAGAATTTTCCAAAACAAGGTTCCTCCAAATGGGTTCATGGTTAGAGAAAACATAAAAAGATTTACTAACAGTTGATAAAACACCCAAATGGGTGGCACTCAAGAACCCTAGAATTTCAAGAACAAGTTCATCAGTTAGGGTTTGGAGATTACCAAGGCCTGTGTTTCTTGAATTATGGGAAGATGGTTTGAAGTAAAGATTACCCAGTGGTTGCACTCCATGAGAATGTGATGGAGCTGATGTTTTCAAACTGAAACCTTCTTCAACATCTTCATCTTCTAGTGGGTTTGGAGGGTCTTGTTTTTCTGAAACAGTGTTGTGTTTTCTGGGAAAAAGGGTTGTGTTTATGTTCTTTCTCTTTCTCTTTCTCTTTCTCTTTGCTGGCTTCAACAACAAATTCTTGCATTTCAGCATCGTAGGCCGGCTCCGTGAAAAACTACCGTCAGACTACGGCGGCGGAACTTGGAAAGAGCGGTCTGCTCCCCGGAATGGGCTATGTACTCTGGGTGCGGTTGCTACTACCTAGGGATGGGCAACAAAGCGGGTCGGGTGGATTTGTACTGGTCCAGCCCGGATCCGACCCCAACTTATATCGGGATAAATTGGGAAGGTGACGGGTGGAGATAGGATGTAGGGGTGTAATTTTGACCTGAAGCATGAGACCTTGGGTCAGGGTCTGGGTCATCATTTTGAAGTATGACCTGACCTATTGATCTGCTCAAGGCCGGTCCAAAAGCTTAACCTGAGGTCCGGCCCGTTCCGTCCACCCAAGGCCCAGTTTTATTTTAAATGAAAAATAATAAAATTTTAGTAAAAAAAGAAAAAAAAAAAAAAAATTATTTAGCCTCACCCAAGCCTCGAGCCTAGGCCCAAGCCTAGGGGCTCGGCTCGAGGCCTGACCCACTGGTTCGCCTAAAGCCTGAATATCCTTGGGCCTGGGCCTAGTTTTCTAGCTCGGATGGCCCATTTCGGCCCGATTTTTATGGCGGGAGCTGATGAGTCGGCCAAATTACACTCCTAATAGGATGGAAGGGTACCCATATGTTAGGATAAAATATAGTATGAGATTATTTTTTATGGTTTAAAAAAATATAAATATTTTCTTATTTAATTTTTTTATTTAAACAGAATTAATTAAGAAATTGTTTGAGATGTTCTAAATAAGTGTACTTTTGGACTTTTTATGAAATATGAGTTGGATTTGAAATGCTGTGATAGAGATGTGATATGACTTAAAAAGATGACGTGACTTAAATAGGATAGTAATTTTTTGACTTTTTGGCTTTTTAACTTTTTTAAGGGATGCCAAACCTAGGCTAAAAAAATGAAATTCATAATTACTCTCCTATATAATAATAAAATTACTTAAATTATTAATTAAAACATATTTCTCATATCATTAAAAATTGTTAATTGATTTGATACTTTATTAATAAAATGAGAGATTTGTTATAAAGTTAGAAATCTCAAATGGTGGGATATAATTTTCAAGAATAATGTTTCAGCGCTCGAATTCTTTCCCCCCGAATCCCCCTAATGGCCAAAACGACGTCGTTTTGGCCATTTTTTTTTTCCCTTCGTCTTCTTCATGCGGCTGACTCACGAGCAGAGAGAGAGAGGGAGAGGCAGTCGCGGCTTCGTGGCCGTCGCAGGAAGAGCTTCGTCGTCATTTGTCGCAGCTCGTCCGCCTCCGCCTCCGCCTCTGTTTCCACCCCGATTTATTTGGCCCCCTCCAGTCCTTCCTCCTCCTCCTCCTTCCCCCTCTTCCTCCTCCTTCCTCTGCCTTCTTCCTTCTTTCTTCATTTTCGGGGGATTTGGAGACTCCAAATTCGAGCCCCCTAGCACAGCCCAATTTTCAATTACAAGAAACAATTCATATTTTAATCAAATCTTAAGAAGTGTATTTATAATTTACCCTACATACTAATATAGGTTGACATATTTAAGGATTATCAATAAAAATTATAAAATGCAATTTTTTTTTTTTTTATAATTTTAAAGAGTACTTATAAAAAAATTTCACGATTTGACTATTTTTTCCAATTAATTTGAAATTTTATTAATTTAAATCTTACAGTTATTTTTTAGAATAAACTACTAATAGGTCCTAATAATTAGATTTAATTTTTATCAAATCCTATTGAAAATAAGTCATAATAAAATCGTCGTTAAATATAATATTTTGTGATTATTTTTTACACATGTCACTAAAAATTGATAATTAATATTTTTTATCACGATTTTTATAAATTATTATTAAAAATTATAATTAGTGGCATTTTTCTGTGATGAATTTTTTAAATTGTTGCTGAAATTTAGAAATTAGTGGCATTTATTTTGACGACTTTTTTAAATTGTTACTAAAATTTATAATTAGTGACATCTTTTGTGATAAAATTTTCAAACTGTTGTTGAAAATTAACATTAGTGACTTTTTTAATAGTATTTGATAAAAAATGCCATTAATCATCTCAAAAACTATTGGACAATAATCCACCTATTGAAACATATACGTAAGTCCTAATTATATCTCAATGTGCCTCTGTCTCCCAATAATCTACCTATTAAGACATATATGTAAGTCCTCGTTATATCTCAATGTGCCTTCATTTCCCTTCCACATCTTCGTTTGCAAATGTAATAGAGAAGCATTTTTCGCACAAAATAAAACAAAAAATCCAAGATTTTGAGGCAATTGATGCCCTAATTTTTAAAAATAAAAAGATTAAGGTAATTCTTAAGTCTCGTAAGTTCTCACAAATATACATAAGTTATTATATAAAATCGCGTAAACTTTTACAAATATGCGTAAGTTAATCCATAAAATTTGAAGAATCATAACTTATGTACTTTTATAAGAACTCACACAATTTTGTAAATTTAAAGTATATACCATACATACCCAAATACTTTCCGAAAGATTGTATAGAACTCCCTATGAGAATAATGTCGTCTTGTGTTGCTTTTGGTGTACAAAAATGCTTCTCCATCACATCTGCAAACGGAGATGGATTGGGGCTGGGTAGGGTGATTAAATTAATGAAATTAAAAAGTTGGAGGTTGAAACAATGATCAAATTCTAAGATTTTTTTTTTATTTTAATTATTCATAATTTTAATATACTTTTCACATAACTTAATATATTTTATATATTTTGTACGCATTTTAGTACACATATATATATATATATATATGTAATTTACAACAGTAACTATAATTTATTAATATTAGTAAAAATTAGAAATTATATGATGCATTATAGATAATAATTGATAAATAATTACAGTTAAAAAGATACTTGATGAAAGATTGAGAAATGAGAATGAGTACTAAATGTAATATTTTTGTAATATTTAAATGATACTTGATGAAAGACTTGGGGGCCTCAAGTTGATTGCTCGAGGATGAAGGCTACGTTGTGCAAAGATTCGATTTCTTTGGCAAGAAGAGTTTCAAATCCCAACCTTACACATCATTTTAGACCAAAACTATTTTGACCAAAATTATTTTAGACCTTAAAACCTTCTTTTTCAAATTATTTTTGAAAAACGTTTCTACGATATTCCGAAACTCACATTTCGTTAAATGTTGCACTTTTCGGTAAACCGAGCAAGGACAAAGTGGAAATAAATGAAAGAGATGTGAACTCTGTAAAAAATCTTTCAAAATGCCTTATTTAGAGGTTTGGAGGTGAAGAAAATAGGAAAGGAGGGAAGAAAACTAGTTGAGGAGAAGTTAGGCATCAATTCGGTTAGGACCAAAACTGAGCAACCTTCACTAAAATAGGCATATCTTTTTGCACACATGGAATTTTGATGTGAGGCTTCCACCATTGGAAAGTATACTTCCAGGGCTTCAATTTAGACTCAAGAATGACCTGCAAAGGGGTCCGGATGAAGGAGATATGCTCATTTAAAGTCGGCTTGAAAAATAATTTTTTGTTGTCGACCATAGGTGAAGTTTGCTGGCCCCATGCCAGCCATAAGTAAAGTTTTCCAGCCATGGATGATGTTTTTCGGCCATGGATGAAGTTTGCCGGCCATTGGTGTCAAAAATCAATTTTTTGTGCAAATATTTACCTCTAGTTGTTTGCACAAAGTTCCAGCTGTCCATTTGATGATATTTTCAACCAAAGCTCACATTTTTCTATATATAGATGACCTATCTCTCATATTTTAAGGTTAGAAAAATTTTGAGAGTCTCTCTCTCTACAACTCTCTCTATCTACATTTTTCTCTCTCTCTTAAACTTTTGTGCATATAAGTGTAGATACACTTCAAGTTTGGGCTGAGGTTACTTATCTTTGGGCTGAGGTTACTTGGGACCCTCTTTGAGCTCTAGAAGGTGGTCTTGGCTTGATTTATTGTTTCATTTGTGTCTTCCCTTTAAGAGGTATAATACTTGTCTTTTAAACTTGTTTTGCATACTTGCTTTGCCATCTTCTTCTATTGTTTTGGGGCTGTTTTAGGGCTGATTTTGAACTATAAAAAACTCTGTTTTTGTGGCCTAAAGGTGGTGGTTTGAGGCCATTTTCAGTTAGGAGGTGGTTCACCATCCTTCTTACTTCTTTGTTTGTAAAGCTTTTGTACCTTTGTTCACCACTTTCAAACCAAATTTTTTGGGCCCTTTAACCACTGAATTTTAAAGGTTTTTTAGTGGTAAAAAACTCGTTTTGAAGTCCAAAATTGGAGGGGTTAGCCTCCCCTCCTTGTGTCTTGTTTACTAGTCTAGTTAACTTCATATGTTAGCATGTTTTTTTAGCTTAACTTAACTCAAGTTCAGCATGCTTTTGCCTTTGAAATAGCCTGCTTTAACTTTATTTTGGGCTATTTGGATCAGTTGAGTCTTGTTTTGTATGGTTGTAGTGCAATAGTCCTCACAAGCTTGGCGCTTTAGGCTCTAGGCACCTTCTTGTTTAAGTTGATAACATTTCTTTATACTTTTACCACTCATTTTTAGCACTTAACCATCTCTGCAACCTCCCTCCTTTCTTGGTTTTATTTTTGCTTTGAAAATGGTTCAAATCATTTGCTTGTTTAAAACATGAAATTGAGGTTTTGTGCTTAATGGTTTAATCCCTTTGAGGGTTCATTACCAACGGCATGAGGTCTCTTTCATGCCTAAAACAACCTTTGGTTTGGACTTTCTTTCTATTTAGAGGACTTAATTCACCATTTGGACTTAATGTGATTAAAGGATGGTTGGTAACTAAAATGTGCAAACCAAATTGATAAGTAAAAGAGGCAAGATAAGCATCTCTTTGTGTTGTATTGCATGTGTTCAAATCAGACGTTAGTTTAAGCACAAGGAAAATGGGATATTTCATACTCAAAAGTGATGAAATGTGCCATTTTCCTAGGTCTCTATTGTCCTTGATCATGCATGATAGGGTGATGGTTCTTGAGTGTTTGGCTTTGCATTTATCAAGCTTGCACTTCTTAAAGCACAAGCCATCATGCAATGAAATTGCTTTGGTTGGTGGTTTGTGATTTAAGTTCACAATTCCTTGGATTTGTCCATGAAAAGGAGAGGTGAATTATGCAGACAACTCTTGGAAAAACCCCCTTTTTGCTCTGTCTGTGCTCTGTTGCAGCATGGTGATCCAATGCATCAGTGGCGGGCAATGCACCATCAGTGGCTAACAATGCGTCATCAGTGGCCAGCAAATCACCCTTTTGGCTGGCAGAGGGCCGGTAGCATCCATCCATGGCCGGCAGGCCATTGATGTAAACCTCAGTTGATTTTGGTAAGATGGAGCAGGAAGGTTCTGGAAATGCTTAACCCTGCAAACAGAGGCTTTCAAGAGCAAAACAGAGGTCTTTTCGGGCCAAAACTGAGCATGTGCATCTTCCACTTCCCGAGGCGAAGCAGTGGCAACATAGTTTAATGTCTTACATGCTTAGTTCGTGTGCATTTGTATTGTAAATTAATTAATTAGTTTGCTAGTTAGTTAAAGTGTTGTAGCAATTAGTAATTAGCTTAGCTAGTTATTCATTTGGCTTGTGATAATTAGTCTAAATTAGTTTAATTAGATTAGTTTAATCAGCTAGCTAGTTAGCTCTTATTCATTCAGACCCTCCCTCGTGAGGGCATAATGTTGTAATAAGTGTGCGTGCGTGTGTATATGTCTTCCAACCCCACGTCTTTCTTCCTTTTTATTTAATCGCTTTTGATGGTTAGTTTAGGGACATGTTTCAATTAGCATGCCTTATGCTTGCATCCATTCATTCGTATTGCATGCACCAAGGCTCGGCGCATCATTCAAACTACATTGTAATTTCAAATAATTCATTGAATACGTGTTTAACCGCATGTTATCAAATCGATTCATATGCCATATTAGTAGTCGAGCCTATTAATTGCATATTGCATGTGTTGCATTAGGCATCTTAACATAGTTAGGAATCATGCATATTTCACAAACTCATGTTTTTTTAGCTTGGAGTACTAGGTGAGTTTTTATGGTTTTGCATACTTGCATAAGTGTGAATGTTGCCATGTTTAACATGCTTGCCATGAGACTATGTGCTTAAATGATTAATTGCTTGAAATGCTTGTGGATGAAGGCTTGTCGTTTGAATTGGAGCGATTCAATGAATGTGTGTTTTAAGCCCATTTTGTTGAATGGCAAATCATGTTTTAAGCCCACTATATTTGGTGACAAATCCGCAATCTTTAAACTCACTTGAGGTGGCAAATTCAAACCATTTTCGCAAACAAGCATGAGTTGAATTGTTCCAAATTGAGCAAACTAGTCTATACTTGATTGTGCACATCACATAGTAAAGCTAGCTTAATAATCAGAACAACAGCACATAATGTTTATAAAAGATCATATCATGATTAGTAGAGGTCGATCTTTAATCGGGCGAGCAGGGGTGCTCAATTTATGACCTTTCCTTCTCGTACCCAAGTTTCCGAGCCGATGCAACTTTGGTAATGACGGACACGTGGCCTTTGGCACGAGTTAGGCTTTTCTAAATTTTTCCAAAACAAAAAATATTTAGGTGGTGACTCTACATCTGGAAAAGCAGTCCAATTTTGGCACTTTTTGATTCAAAATCAATTTTCCAAAACAATTTGCCGGATTTGGACTTTTTGGTATTTATCAGTTTCACATTGCACTTGTGGGATTAGATTCAGAACCACGAGAGTCTGAACTGTAGGGTTTCTTTTCGAATCTTTCGAAAGGGGGCGCAAAAAAGTCAAGCTACACGGGTCAATCGGTTAATCCTCCTATTTGCATGATTGCATCCCATTTTCTTCACTCTGTCTCCGTTCTTGTCTTCATCTCTGTAAGGTTGAGTATGTAACCCTTGATTTCCATTAACAGTGACAAGCCCCTGCTGGGTTCCATTGACGAAGTTCTATAGGGAACAGTGTAACTCTTGATTTCCAACAACAACGAAACTACAAGGCTCTGTTGGGTTTCATTGCTGAAGTGAAGGTGTTCTCTCCAACTAGATATCAGGTATGGAGTTGTCTCTGTCTCTTTATCTCTCTGTCTCTTTAGCCATTTCACTTCAGTGATTTTCCCCCAACTAAACCCTCATCCTAACTTCAACCCCTTTACGCTTCGCTCAAACCGAAACCCCTCAATCGGTAACTAATTTGTGTTTGCATAAACAATCCAACTGTGTTAAAATGTCATGTTTTTGTGTTTATATTAACATTTTTCAGTCATCAAGTAATTGTTTGTACTAATTTCATGTACAGTATGGCCCCAACCGCAGTTAAAAGTGAAGGTGTTGATTATGACATTTCAAATGAAACAGATGACATTCGTTTGATCAATAAAAGTCGGCCGGAACCTTGTCATGGTTGCGAAGCTGGTCTGAGCAATGAAGAAGCAACCAACATCAACGTTGAAGATGACCGAGCTGATGTGAAAGAAGAAATGGTTAATGATGCACATCGTGATGACGTGGTTGGTGAGGTTAAATGTGCTGTTCTAGAACAGAAATTTGATTCGGTCGAAGATAGAGAAGCTTTCTACAACGCATATGCTAAAGCTAAGAAATTTAGTATACAAAAATCCAAATTTAACACAAATAAACAAGGAAAGGTTGTTAGTAGGCTATGGTTGTTTTCCAGGGAAGGTCAAAAATTACCAAAATACTTGGATCGTGTTGTAGAGAAGAGAAGAGCTCCCAAGGCACTAACAAGAGTAGGTTACAAAGCACAATTTCGCATACGGTATGATCTAGAGGCTGGTGAAGGGGGAAAGTATGTTGTGACTCACTTCATCGCAGACCACAACCATGAATTAGTGGAACAACACTGTGTGATGTATTCGAGGTCACATTAGGGTTTAAACAGCGCTGACAAAGCTCAAGCAATGACTATGCGCAACGTCGGTGTGAAGACTAGTCAAATCATGGACTATATGGTAAATCAATCCGGGACTTATGAGAATGTTGGTTTCATCCATACGAATCTGTACAACCATATTCAAGCTGAATGTAGAGCAGAAGTTGAGGATGATGATGCACAGGGTGCGTTAGTTCACCTGTGTACAAAACTTGATGTTGACCCACTTTTTTTTTACAAGTATGATGTGTGTAAGGATAACGAGTTACAAAATCTGTTTTGGGCAGATTCGAAATCGCGGGCTAACTACACAAAGTTTGGTGATGTGTTGATATTTGACTCAACTTACCGTACCAATGCGTACAAGAAACCTTTTGTCATGTTGGCTGGTGTAACTAACCACTTCACGACCACGATATTTGCATGTGTTTTGCTAGCTAATGAGACAATTGATATATACACATGAGTTTTGGAAACATTTATGGAGGCGATGGACAATAAAGCACCTGTGTCCGTACTGACAGATGGGGATACGGCGATGCGAGAGGCAATCAGAAGAGTATTACCAGATGCAAGACATTGATTATGTAATTGACATCTTGGGAAAAATACTGTGTCAAATGTTCACAAAAGTGGCTTTGCACATGCTTTCAAGCAGTGCATGGAGATGGAAACGGATGAGGCAAAGTTTGAGGATGGTTGGACGAGAATGGTTGAAAAATGTGGACTTCAAAACAACAGCTGGGTGTTGGAGACATATGAGAAGAGTCATATATACGCTGAGGCATATATGCGTGGCCATTTTTTTGTTGGGATAAAGAGCACTCAGCGCTCAGAGAGTATGAATGTTTATTTCAATCCCTTCCTCTAATATAAATTGAAGCTATATGAATTTGTTAGGCACTATGATCGAGCTCTGGCAAGGATAAGGTATAACGAAGCTGGAGATGATGCTGAAATGAACAACACTTTTCCAGTATTGATTACTCCATTACGAGATATAGAGAGACATGGAGTTGAGCCATTCACCTGGAATATATTTAGAATGTTCCATAATGAAATCTTAGAAGAGGGGAAATTGAATGTAAAGGACGTGTTCCCTTTGCCAGATGGACATAAATGTTACTATATTCATAAGTACAAAGTGAAAGATAGATCGTGGATAGTAACACACAATCCACTGCATGCCGCAATGATATGTTCGTGCATGAAGTTTGAGTCGTTCGGGCTACCTTGTTGTCACATGATATGTGTTATGAAAGCTGAAAATTTAACATAAATTCCTCTAACTTGTGTGCTGCATAGATGGACAAGGGTTGCAAGTAAGGATGGTAGCAATGGCGTCAACCCTTAATTGATAGCACTACAACACAGACAGCTCGCTATGGGAAATTGAGTTCTTCTTACAATAAAATGTGTTTCTATGACTCGCAATCAACGGAAGGTTTCAAAGAAGCTTGGGATGCATGTCTTCCAGTGACGAGCCGGATGAAGGAGTTATATGAGAGGAATCGCAATGATGAGGATGTAGACAAAGGTAAACATTCAATCCCACAACAATTTGGAGTAGAAGATCCTGATCTTGTGAAGACAAAAGGAAACCCAGGACGGGCCTTATTCAACTGTCAAAGACCAAGAAAATGTGGGAATTGCAAATGTATTGGCTATACAAAGCGAACATGTCCTAAGGTTCGGTTTAGCAGAACAATGGGTGGTAACTCAACTGCAGATACAACTCACATCACTGACTGTGAGTACAATGTGGACTCATTGCACATTCGCTGCAAAATTGGGTTGGTGGATCTAAGTACACCGCACATTAAGCAATGATGTCTATTTTTTGAAGTTTCTCCTGACTGTGAGTACAATGCGAACTCATCGCCCATTCATTGCAAAATTGGGTTGGTGGATCCAAGTACATCGCACATTAAGCAACGGTGTCTATTTTTTGAAGTTTCTCCTGATTCAAAACAGCCTGTGGGCCAATACGGTAGTGTCGAAGCACAAGTGTGCAAAAATGATTCGACCACAATTGATGAGGTGAATCAGGTAATTGTATGATTTACTTATTCTCTTAATTTATTAGGTACACGGTACTAGCTTCTGAAAACACATCATTAGCAAGAAAAGGGTAGATATGTACGTAGTTTTGATTTTACACGGATTGTTGTACGTAACATGTAAATAATTGCTTATGTATAAGGCCAGGAAATGGCACAATGTTGTTTATGTACAAGGCCAGGAAGAGTAATTTCCCATATTGTTTAGACTGATTTTGTTTTTTTTTGTTTGCAATGACTTGTCATTTTCAGAACTAAATGAAGGTGAGATATATGTGGGTGTCTGTTGTCTGTATATTGTTTTGGGATGTAAATTGGCTTATGTTTGTATTCGAAGATTCCTATTGGGGGTTGCTTGTTTCTGTTCCATATTTAGTTGGATCTAACTGAAGGGTTGCTTGCTTGTTTCTATTCCATATTTGTTTGGCTTCGTATTGATTTGTTATGACTTGTTTCGGTAAATTAGTATTATATTTCATTTTTTAATTAAAATATGAATTTTGTCCACGTGATTTTGCAAAATTACATCCCAACACATACATTTTTTATATAATCCAAGTGTTAATTAATTTTTGGGTATTAGTTGGACAAATTAGTCCAACGAACTGGTTTGCTTTATCTTTATGTCGATTGCTATATGAATTACGAATTATGAATTACGAATTACGAACAAGAGTTGTGAAATAATTGCATGTTAACTATGAAAGCGATGGGAAAATTGTTAGTAAATTTATGGTGAACCTATATCTACAAAAACCAAACAGTAATTCAAAGATGACAATTTAAAGTAGAATAATCAAGCAATTGTAGTATTGGTTCAAATGCTTGAAAAGGATGAAGACTTGTTTGGATGAACTGATTGTAACAAAGTAAACAATTGAAATGAACTTTCTGATATGAGGTGATAGTAAAAAATTAGAGAAAATAAACCTTTGGTGATTTGAGGTTGAAATCACCAAAGTTTACTCAATTACAAAGTACAAATTACAAGGGAAAAAACTATTCGTAAGTTACAATTTGAACTACTCTTAAATGTAGAAAGTAAGTTGTTGTGTTGTTGATATCCTTTCTCTCTGCAAACCTTCTAGCCTTCATAGCTCTTCTTTCTCACGACCCCATGATCTGTTGAATTTGCAACTGCTGTTGTGCAACTTTTGTAACTGCACTGTCATTTCCAAGTCTTCAAACCACATAAAACCTTTACTTGTACCTATTGAACTACATATGCTTGAAGTTTCCATGTGTCCCCAAGTCCTTTTAGCCTCCCCTCGACAGATACAGACTCCCACTTTGTCCATGTTTCCTCTTGAAGACTGGCCACTAAGTCCATGATCACTGCCAGTAATTGCTCCACTATCTAAGTCAGGTAACATGCAAGATTTTTAGTTGATGACCCTTGTCTTCTAATACTAAATATCCATTGTGGACTTGCCATGTGTCCTCAATTGAGTGGAGCACCTGTTGACAGGATTTAGCAAAAGTAGGTGCAAACAGATTTTTTTAAAAAAAAAAAAAAAAAAAACCAATCATAATTTAGCTTCAAATATGAGTCAACTTAAAAGAAAAAAAAAAAAAGAAAAAAAAAGCAGCTTTCATTTTTATGATTATAAACCCGAAATGTATATTTTGTTTTCAATAAAAATAAGTTGTGTATTGTGGTTACGTAAAATGTAGGACAACAATTGTGTTTAAGTCATTACAATAATAAAAAAAAATGGTATTTAAATTTACCCACATTCAATTTATTGATTAAATTACTGTTTCTGAAAATGATCTAGGTTAACAAAAAATTTACTATGATTTGGATTGAAAAGAAACTCAAATATTAAGATTTCAATTATGGCATGGTAAGTACTTAGCTGTAATGTTTGTAGTAAATTGAAGCTGTAAGTTTCTATTATCGCTCCAACGGTGAGTTGCCCTCTCCAATTATGGGTATGGGTTTTCCTTAAATATAACCTTAATGTTGGGGTAAAAAAAATAGCTTTTTCAACATCTATCTTTTGTTGAGCAGTGTCTGTCCTTCAGCTGAACATGGTTAGGCATTTCT